>JAPEIT010000015.1:24930937-25027042 GCA_026229545.1 Pistacia atlantica | reverse complement strand
GTGTCTATCTAAGTACACTCTACCATGATATTAAGTAAACTCCAGGCTCTTTGTTGTTGATGGTGGGTATGCTTAGAAGTATCTGGGAGTACATTTAGTAATACTCTTCTAAATTCCTCAACAGTCTGAAAATGATCTTCAACAAGCCCATAAACATATTGGGCCTAGCTTGCGAAGCTTAACCCCAAATTCATATTTCATCCTTAGTTATAAAACAGATGACCATATGGTTTAGAACAATGCTACAGTTACCAAAAAATACGTACTAAATTCATGTATCGAATGACGTGACGTTATCTTGTTTTCTTAAAAAAAGAAATTGATAATTAATCAACGGTCAGGATGACGCCATGTCATTCGATGCATGAATTCTTTGCACATTCTTCGGTAACTGTATTATTTTCCTATGATTTATGGCAATACTATACTTACAACCTAATCTTACAAATTTTCTCTCACAATCTCGACGTGACAGTTCGCAATTAGTCAACTCACTATAGGTCCCGCATTCTCAATTGCGAACTGACCAATTGTAAGCTATCACGTCAAGATTATAAGAGAAAGTTTGTAAGATTGAGTTGTGAGCCGGTCTTTATTGTATGATTCAAATAAAAATCACCTCACATATATATTCTTTTTAAATAAAATCTTCTTTGACCCTTGTTGGGGATGCCCAAATGGAAAATCGAACATGAGATCGTGTGCTTATCCATATTATTCCTAATTCGCCCTAACCATCTAGACTACCCACTAATGGGTTTCTTTGCCCCTTTTTTAAGGATATGGCCAAATCTAAATAGGTTTAATATGTTATTGGGTAGCAATCGAGGTGAATCTAACTCAAAACCTCTTGGATGATACCCTAAGAATATCCCTAATCAACCGCTCGATAACATGGATGATAAGTTTAAGTATATTTCTAAAATTATTGAAAAAAACCAGTTGTGACACCTCGTGCCGTCAATCCAACCATTGTGTGACAGTTGTATCAGTGTTTTTTATTTTATTCTTTGTCCTTAAGGTAAAAGTTACTTTGAGATAGAAAAAGAAACCTACTTAGAAAAACAAAACAATTATAACTTCCGTGAGGTATGAAGATGATGAAATTGTTGACGTGATTGATAAATAATTTCGAGAATGAGAATGACAAGCAATACAAGGAAAGATGGAGGAAAACGGGTGGCAAAAGAGAAACTAAAAGCTAAAAGCGAAGAAACCAGGCAGCCTCTCAAGCATTTGTGTTTCATGTCCACCAGAGTTGGGGTGAAAGAGTACTTACATTTGCAGGTTTTTCTTTATGAAAGAGCCACATATTTGTGTTAATGTAAAACCAAAAACTAGAGTGAGACATATCGAGAGTAGTGGAAGTGACAATTACAAAAAAGATTAGCCCTAAGAGAACTCATTTGGGGTCTCAAAATTCAAACCTTAATGCCACTTTATATCATTTGGTTGGCAGGATTTTGTGGACTAAGGAAATGCATGATCAAGAATTTCCACTGACTAATAAAACAAATTATTAGAATATATATATTTTATATCCAGGGATGTCTGATAAAGGTGTTCAAAAGCGGTTAATCGAACCAGTTAACTGCTTTTTTAAATTAAACTGGTTTTTCAGTTCAGGAAAATTCCCAAACTGAAACCGAACTGGTTTGAAGGAAAAATCATCTGTTCGGTTTGAACCAGTTTTCCCTTTTTTTTATAAAACTTATTTTTTTTAATTTTTTCCTAAATTAAATTGTAAATATAAATAATACATATCCAAATAAAAATTAAACATTCATATATATCTATTGACCACTACTAATAATACATTAAAAATTGATACAAATAAAAGTTCGAAATGAAATTATTTTTTTATTTAATATATATTTTTATTTTTATTTAATATATATATATATTTGTAAAATCAATTCAAAAAACTAGTTTCAGTTAACCGTTTTTTATTTTTTTCCGAACTGAAAATCCGGTTTTTTTAATTTTTCTAACCGTAACCAAACCATTTTTTCGGTTCGGTTCGGTTCAGTTCAGTTTAGTTTTTGCATTTTTTTTAACACCCCTAATGTCTGAGCTTGCTTGCGCGTATTTTAACTAGTTTTTCAGGGCCTTGAAATTAACAGTCAGGTAAACTTTCAATGACTACCCTTTATTAGTAGTCGTAGAGATTCGAACTCAAGATCTCTTAAGTAATACACCAAAGTGTCTCAAGCGAACAGTTTGTTGATGTTCTTTACTAGTCTTTCTACATGTTAACGAGGTTAATTTTCATTTTATTATCATAGCATATACAATCATGTCTAAACGGAGAAATTTGAGGATCTGAACACCAATTTGATGTGTAATCGTGGAAGATCGTCATACACCAACCAACATTGTCTATCAATTCATCAATTACGTAAAGGTTTTCTTTAACATTTGGAAAGTTTAAAACTGAAAGTATTATTAGCCCATCAAAGAAGACGAGATAACTACTTTGACTAGCCTTTTTCTGATGTAAATCTTACACTAGTTCAAAGACTTCAGTAAGGGATTTAACTCTTGTGTATGAAATACTCCCTCTAAGGAAATGCATGATTAAGAATTTCCATTGAATAATAAAACAAATTACTAGAATATATCTTATCTCCAAGGATGTTTGGACAGCTTACATATACCTCAATTATTTTTTCATGGTTCTAAAGTTAACGGATAGCTTTTAATGATTACCTTTTATTAATAATGTAAGGATTCAAACTTATAATCTTTTAAATAATACACCCAGAGTCGGTTTCCTATAATATTCATTATTGATGTTCTTTACGAGTCTGTCTCCATGTTAACGGGGTTTTCATTTCATTATCATTGGCTGTACAGTTATGTCTAAATGGAGAAATTTGAAGCTCTGAACACGAATTTGATGTGAAATCGTGGAAGATCGTCATCCGCCAACCAACAGTGTTTATCAGTTCATTAATTACGTAAGATTTTCTTTAACATTTGGCAATTAAAACTGGAAAGTATTATCAGCCCATCAAAGAAGACGAGAGAACTCCGCACTTTGACTATCCTTTCTGTGAAGTCTATTCCACAGAAAATATCCTTATCCAAGTAAAGGGCAACTGTATGGGAACAATATATATTTAATGATGTTCTTATCCCCAACGAAAACTTCTTCAACAGAGTAGAAACTAAATTCAATCTGTAACTCGAATCCATTGACAGATAAGGGTGATTTGAAAAATATATCACTCCAACACTTGCCACCAACTGTGAGAATGGCACTCTGCACTTCTAGTTGGGGCCAAGAAACTCACCGCCCTACATTTTTTCAAGTCAAATCCTACATCACATGTGTATCTTTTGGTCCCCCTAACCAGAGAGTCCACCTACAGTTTCTAACCCTAAAATAAGGAATACGTAATATTTTTTTTATATGTATTATTTGTTCAATGCTGATGCTGCAATGTGCGCAGCTAATTTGGAAGGAAGTTGGGGTGGAGAGATCAGGTTTAGATTTGAAGGTTAAAAAGAAGAAAAATGGTGGGGCAAAAATGTGAGGTGGTGAGATTTCAGCTTTGGCATCAATTTATGCTTATGTTTGTGCAAGTCAATTCTTTAGTTATAACAGTGACTTGAATGTGGACATTGTACCTACAATTATGGGCATCATAGAAGACTCTTTTGCATTTGCATTATAGACCATAAAAATTTACCCAACTGAGTATGTATTGTCTATTCTGGTTTTTGGATTATATCCAGACAGATACGCTTTCAGAATTTACAAAAACACGTTTAGTTAGTAGAGGAAATTCAAAGTTTATGAACTATGTCAAACTCTTATAAGAGGTTGCGATCAACTTATGTATACTTAGGTTTGAGTGTTTATAAATTATTTGAGTTTAGGGTTCCAATTAAAATATGTATTCAAGGCAATAAGAAAAAGAGTATTAATATGCAATTCGTCGACTCTGTGCTACCATTAAGTCGGATTTCAATCAAATGACAAATATAAATTTCGTATTGTTATTGATCTATATAACATATCGTCTCGGTTCATTTCAGACTTTGACCGACACTATTATCATCTTTAACATATATTAGTTCCATAATGTTATCGGACTAACTAATAACTTATCATTGGCGTAAATCTTGGACTTTGACTAATTAACTTGTTTAAGAGAATAAATCTTACATTAGTATAAAAGAGTCAAGCAACGGGTTTGACTTTTGTGTATGAAATACTTCCTCTTTGGTGTATTATAAAATTCTGTAATCGTCACCAAACCTCCAATTCTTATCAGTATCAGTCAATTAAATTAAATTAAGCCATGGTTTTGTTCCTTTCAATGACCTTAGCTTATCAAACATGGTATTTAAAAAATTAAAATTATTATTGTATATAATTAAATTGCCAAATTATTGATCTAGGAGTCAACAAACAACCCAAAATCTGATGAAAACAAAATTATCTTAGAAGATTCAGAGACAATTGGCGTGCCCTAATGAACTTGGATGAATGCAATTATTTTGTTCTATAATTAATTTATTATATAGTATTAATAATTTATTGGGTATATAATAAACTATATAACTACTAGTTTGAGAGCTGGCACCGAAGTTTGTCTTCCTGTTAATATTATAAAAATAAATATATAAATAAATATTAAATCATTATCATGGTAGCCACGATTATGCATGAAGCTACAAATAATTATTATATATATATATATATATATACATAAATATGATATTGTTCCTTTTAAATAAAAAAATATATATATATGATTTCATTCTGTAAAAAAAAATTAATAATAATTATGATTTTTATTCCCAAATTACCGTAAAATGAATGTACATTTTTAATTTCATCGATTTTTAACATCTCATACTTTCGAGAAATTAAGTGTGAATTTTAAATATGACATTCCCGACAATCCATTAATCCAATTAGGTGATTTGAATAGTGATATATATATTATCAACTTTGGGACAGGCTCATACGGATTTATATTTAGGCTTCACGTAAGTATCCTTCATCTAAAGCACGATCATACATGACTAGACTATGAGACCTTATTCTTGTACAACACAGTTCTTTTTCCCATAACACACACGACCATTTAGTAGCCTTCATACCCTCATAATGCATACGACCACGTAATAGCTCCAAGAAAGGGTATAACTCACCGAGGAAAAAAACCGGTTTGTGAGGAGAGGATGAGCTCAAATATAGAATCTTAACCTAATAATTGTATAACTCAATTGGATTGTTCGACAAAGATCCATAAGACAACCAATAATGGGTCTTAAATTTTCATCTTTTCTCATTTATAATTAATTATTTATATGATTTTCTTCAAATGTTAAATTCTTGAGTTATTGAAGACCGCACACGCAAGTTTCATAAAATAAAATCTTGAAATTCAATTAATTTAAGGAAATAAAAAATATTAGATGAGTCCAAAATTCAAAGGCACGTGAGGTGGACTATGGTGTTGGTGAGCTGTAGATTGTCAATCTCTTATGATTAACGGTGGACCCATTTCTGGAATCGAATCGAATCGAATCTACGGCCGTATTTTTTCAACGCATGCTTCCCCTCATCTCACATCTCTAACTTGACTAGTATCCATACAGTTCACTTCTCTTATCACCAACCGTCCATTACGACAAAGTGCTTTCAAACTCCTTTTTGCTTGTCACTTTTAATTGTCAGAAAAAGTATTAAAAACAAATTTTTTTTTATTTTATTTTAAAATTTTAGCTTTTTATTTTTTTTTTAATTTAAGAAAAGCTCGAAATTTGAGTTTGGTAATTTAAAATTTAAAATTTTATATTTTTTCATATAAATTATATCATCATAATATCTACTCCAATAAGTTTTCTTCTTAGAAAAGTTGTACCGAACAATTCCTAACATAAATAAACATAAAAGTTGATTGATTCAGATCTTTGGATATTTTTTTAATTTTTTTTTTAAAAGAATGTTATATAGGTATATTTATTGATCTAAAAAATAGTAAACAAGTACCGGGCATGAACTCAATAATTTTTTTTAATATTTGTTCAACATGGAGGGTAATTTGGTCAAATTGAAAATTAAATAAGATTAGATGTGACTTTTAATGTCAAATTATTGTGATTAAAAGTCTTAATCCTTGTTCAAAATTTCTTGTAAAGCTTGTTAAGACTTTGAAATTTATGTTCCCCTGAGCTAACCTACCATTAAAATTAATTACTAAGATGACAATATTTTAATTATAACCTAACTTACATGTGAGGAAATAGTAAAAAGTGATAATTGAATATCATAATGGTGCCCTCTTATACTTTTCTCTACAAGGTTTGACTGACAAATTTGCCTTTTGTATTTTGTAAAGTAATAATTGTATATTATAAAGGTGCCCTATGATAAATACGTGCATATATGCGGTGATTTTTTTTTCATTCATGAGCTAACTTTTGGGAATGAGTTATACCTAAGTTCATTTTATCATATTATTAGAGCCACGTGTGAAGGAGAATGTTAAAAGTTATATTTGTCACACATCGTCGAGTTAGTAGGCTGTTATGGTGTATACAGTGTTTTAAAACCTGGTTCGATTTGGCCTAGCTGGTTCAACCAGGACATGGAGCCTTCTCTGGATCGAGTTACAAATTTTTCTGTTCATTGAAAACCCTAGAAATTAGCACATCAATCCATGAATAATTGAAGGCTGGAATGTTAGGGCTTTTGCAAAGAAATGGCTGGTGAGTGCAATGGTGACAACAGTGACGATTTTTGGTAAGTAAATCGATCAGAAATTGCAAAATAATGTCGTCGAAAAAAGCCCGCTGTCACCGACAACTAGGGAGGCAAACGAGGAAGGGTTGCTGGTGAGTGCAATGGTGACAATAGCGACGATTTTTTGTAAGTGAATCGATCAAAAATTGCAAAATAATGTTGTCGGAAAAAGCCCGCTGTCACCGACAACTAGGGAGGCAAACGAGGAAGGGTTGAGATGAGTTTTGGTTAGAAGGCTGAGGGGAGTGTTTTCATGGTGATAGACAGTGTTGTTGTCGCCGGAAACTGACCCTATTTGCCAACGCTGAAGGTGGTGTTTGAGGTGTTTTTGCAAGATTTTAAACATATAGGGACTTACATGTAATTTTTAGGACAAACCTTTGGACACCAGTTTCTCAGCCACTTTGTTGGGTTTCACCCCAGGTTGGGTTTTAAAACATTAGGTGTATATATGTGGTTTGACTTCCTCCTCCTTTCAGTTAGCTTTTGGGTTTAAATTCTACCTAAGTTCACTTTATCATCATTGTACAATCTCTTTCACTTATTTTTTACACCGACTGGCACCTATCTCTTTCATTTTCTTTTTACACAAGTTGGCGCCTAAAAATATAGGCAACAAGATGATTTTTTAGCTCAAAAATTAAACATAAATGTACCTATCTTAAAGTGGGCAAAAACTGGTTAATTAGGTCTAATTCCACCAATCTGTTCCCATAATTCATTAAAAATACAAACAACAAATTGATGTAAATCTTGAAAGGGACTAACAACTTGTACATTTTATATTCATGCATTATATTTTAACTTTAATTCTTTATAAACTCCATGTTATAAAGTGGTAACCAGATTTGGACATGCTAGGGCTAGACAAGAATTCCACTTTCCGGCTTAGATTTGTAAAGCAAGAGTTTTACTTTATTTATTATTGTTTTCTATTAAACAGATAGTAAGGGTAGATGAGAATTCCAATTTTAAACTCAGAGTTTAAACAACTTTCTTATAACTTAGCATCCACGATTTGAGTGGGTGGTCGTGGGATGAATTGTTATGTTAGTCTTCCTTAAGGATTAGTCAAAGTGCGTGTAAGCTGGCTCGGACACCTTGGTTAAAAAAAAAAAAAAATCGTATAACTTACCCACCCTTGGGTAACTCAAGTGGTAGGATGTGTGGTTAAGGCACATAGTCTCATATTTGAATCTACCTGGCTCCTAAGATTTAAGCTATACCTTGTTATATGTAAAGGGGTTTGAGTATAATAAGGTAGATACACCCAAGAACCAATGAGAGGGGAAAAAACTTTCTTATAACTAGTTATATGTAAAGAGGTTTGTGTATAATAACGTAGATAGCTCTACGAACCAAAAAGTGAGGTAAAAACTTTTTTATAATTTGTTCTATGGAAATGGGTTTGGGTATAATAAGGTAGATACACCCTCTAACCAAAGAGAGGATAAGGGTTCTTTAATAGAGATTCCAATTGGTTTGATTTATTTTCTATTTATTCAACTTTTTAACCAACCTTTGGATGGTCAGGTGATCAACTGAAATTCTTGGGTATATTACTCAAGTGATTTTAAGTTTGATTCCCCTTGATTGTTAATAAGAATGACTACTGGAGTATTACACAGTCTATTAACTTTAAGGTCGTGAAAGATTAGTTGAGGCGCATGTAAACTAATCTGGACATCCCTTGTTACCAAAAAAAAAAAAAAAAACTTTTGACAAATATCTTTTTGGTTTAAAATATTAAGATATTGTCTTATCATATATCTAAGATATTATTAAAATTTTGATGATATTATTTATTTTTATATTAATTAATAATTATTTTATATTCCTATATTTATATAATAATGGAAACAAAACATGACGTACAGCTCAAGTAACTTGTTTAATTCTCTCCATAATTATTTTCATTATCCTTCACATGTTATGGGTTTTTTAATTACCCGAGTTTGACCCATAGAACCCCCATACTCCGGGTCAATTCCCAACCCAATTTATTTTAGTTATTTTAGGTACCAGATGGATGAATGAAATTAACCCAAAATTAATTATAAAAAGATTCTCAGAATCTCACCATACACAATGAACAAAAAATAATGACATGTTGCAATAATTCAATTGACTTGACAACTAATCAACGTTGTAATTAATGTTAATTAATTTCTAATCACATGCCCCGTTTCGGGTTTAGCTCGTTATTCGATCCATGATTTGGATATGGTTCACTATTATTTAAGAATATAATTAAATTTAAGAATATTTATAAAAAATTATTTGCTTAAAACATTGTCCATGCAAAAAATTGCACCAACTAGAAGTATGTTGTTGACAATACTAGAACCATTAAGACAAGTGCGTAAGCTTGATGGATCAGCGAATCAGCAATGATGAATGTGCAGTAATAATTAAGAGTGTTCGGTTTCGGGTACCCTATATTTTTTTATGGACCTGGAATCGAAACCGAAATCGACGGTTTCTTAAAATTTAGAACTAGAACCAGAACTAATGGTTACGGTTCTTAGGTGTCCAAAACCAGAACCTATAACAACAGTTCTGGTTTCGGTTTTGGGTATCCTATAAAATTACAATGACCCTCCAAAAGTAATTTACAAATTATAAATTCAACATTACAAACTCCATTACTTTGTAAAAATAGATTCTCAAAAGTCAAACAAACTTACTTTAAATGTTATGAAATATGAATATAAATGTATTCACATTACTTTTTTTTATAAAAGTTTTTATTAAACCCCTACTCTTTAATTTTATTTTATATTAGTTTGGTCCCCGTTATGGTTCTGATTCCTAACTATAGGAATCGGAACCGCACAGTAACGATTCCAAGAATTTTGGAACCGAAACCTACTCGTTGACGACTGGTTTTGGGTAAGAACGGGAACTAAACCCCGGGTACTCACCGGTTCCCATTCCAATCGATTCTTTTGAACACCCCTACTAATAATCATTAAATAACAAAGAATAAGATTTTTTTTTTTTTTTAAGTGGTTCGACTGCTTATAACGCAAAACCTACATCTACTATTATGTAATCGAGTGTACTAACAAGCTAAGTTACAAAGAGTTATTATAAGTGTCAAAGAGTTATCTCACCAAGTTTTCTGTTTTCTTGTCTCTATCTCAATCGCTCTTGCATCCCCAAAATAGATTATAATTAGATTTATATAATACCGTTGCAAGATTGAATCGGAAATAAACTTAAAAATAGGAAATAGTGAAATTTTTGACTTTGATCATGGAGTCTATATCGTAAGATATCTTCAGGCCAGAAGAGGAATTATCCACTCCGGATTTTATTGAATAACAAACATTAACCTAAATAATCCTACTAACAATTAAAAATAACGAGAAAGAAACATATAATTTAAAACTGTAACGTGATAAGTAATCTAGTCAGTGAGACAATTAAGTTTTGAGTTTAATGTTCCTGTATAAAGATCTTGATTAATAAATTAAACAAATATTATTTTATTATAATAGGGTTGTTCTTTTCGTAAAGCTTTAGTTACAATCTTTTAGGACTAGCCGCCAGCAAAAGCCAACCAATTTTAAGTTAAACAATATTATTTTAAGAAAATTTTTACGATATTTATGTTGAATATTATAAGTATATTATTATTATAATTCCCTTATTAGAAAAGTTTTAAGATCCGTTTGATTCATTATTCTTATAGTGTTTAAAATAATATTTTAAAAAAAATTAAATTAGGTAGGTATTACGATGTAGAATTTGAAAATTAACAAAAATACCTTATAATATTTGTTTATTTACTAAACACCCTTATAATAAAATATTAAAAGTTAACAAAAACACTCCCAACCTATCCATTAAATACGGACGCCGACCACCACTGCCGGATGGTGGCCAGAGTGTCTTTAAAATTTCTAAAAAAAATATTTGGGAATGTTTAGTTAAATTAACAAATTTAAGAGGTTTAAAAGAAATTGAAAAATATAGAATAATATTTTGGGAATAATGACATTTTACTGTTTAACTTTTTTGGGAATACTAATAATAGTATTCTCAAAAGCGAAACAAACAAGGCCTTAATATTTTTATGGTCAATTTTAAATAATTTCTAAGGTTAATAATATTTATTTAAAATTAGCAAGAATGGATTTTTTTTTTAAATTCTAATGATAAAAATAAAAAATGGAAGTAATCAATCGGTTTGTGGCTAGATACTAAGACTTTAGCCATTTGAGTGGATTGTCTAGAGGTTTTATGTTCGAGTTTTATAAAGTAGTCACCTATCAGATTTAAGATTACTTGGTTTATTAGGCTTGTAGGATATCTAATAGAATAAAAAAATTAGCTAAGTTACGTATAAATTGGTTCAGATATCTTATTATCAAAAATAAAATAAAATTGGAAGTAGGATAAATAGGCAATAATTGAAGAGAGCAAGTTGAAATGTGAATTGCAAGGAGGGAAGTGGGGGCTTGACTCTTTTGAGTATTGACCATATAAAAATGTGAAGTGGGTCCATTAATTAATTTATTTAATTGAAATATGAAGCCTATCTTTGTTGACCCAAAACTCTAGAAATAAAAAATAAAAAATTTGGTTCACATTGCTACATATAGGATTGAGATTTTGTGAATCAGCTGGCATCCCTTTTTTTGTTCATGTCTTATTCATTGACTTACTTTACTTTAAAATAAAAAATAAAAATCTTAATAGTGAAATTTTGGATTTTAGCCTGTGGAAAATATTTTGCAATTTGGTTTACTTTTGAGAGAAAACAATGTGAATGTTGTTTCATTTTTCAAGATTTATGTGGTTGACACATATATGGTCACCAGGTAAATTTTGCATGATTATAATATGTGGTGTTGGGTTTGTCTTATAGTTTTAATATATAGTTTAAATTATATATTAGTTTGGTGTTATTTTAGTATATTCTTGTATTTACTATCCTTATTTCGTCTTAACCATTTGGATTGTCCAGGATGGATAAGAGATTATAAAGCTTAACCTATACTATAAAATAAATGGAGGATATGGTATGATTTCTCATACCAACAAATGGTAATCTATGGAGATGAAATGATTAAGATCATTGTTGGCACAAGAAATTAAACCTGAAGCTATAAGAATAAAAATTTAGGTTCGAGTGTAATTTCTTAGATCATAGATTGTCATTGTCATTTGGGCAAAAAATTTGAAAATTCAAATTCTATTTAGGGGAAAACTTGACCAAGGTATTGTGACAAATTAATGAAGATTAATTAAAGTAATGCTATAGTTAATTGAAGACAATCATTAAGGTTAAAACAAATTGTGATAGATTAAAAAACATAAGAAGAATTGGGTGTTAAATGAATCTGTCCACTAAATATCACTATTTATTTTCAATATTAAATTAATATGAATTTAAAAAAAAATGAAAAGGATAATTGTTTTTCAATTATTTGCTGTTAAAATATCAGAAACTGCCAAATATTTGATCAATAATTTTTTTTTTTTAATTTTTCTTTTAATAGAATGTTCCAAATTTAGTTAATAACAGTATGTGAAGGCTAGAATTGTCGTTATTAAAAAAATAAAAATAAATATTATGTTTCAACGTGTTAACCTCTTATAAATTATAATTTAGACTACGATTTTAAGGGTTAAAAATTAATATAAAAGGTAACGTTATTCCAGCGCTGTGGTGATTGATTAATTTAAAAAGCCATCACAGTGTAACTTGATAGTAAAGAAGCAAAAAAATGATTTAACATGGTTTTTTTCTATTATTGGGGTATTCAGATCAGTTTACGCGTATCTTAACTAATTATTTAGGACCTTGAATTTGTCAATCTAGTAAGAGTCCTAGTGGCTATAGGCTACCCCGATTAGTGCATGGAGGAACTCGAATTCAGGAGTTCATGAAACCTCTTTTTACTCTTTTATCATCAAGTTATCTAGTGGTGGTTGTTGGAGTCTCATATCGACTACGCATGCTCAAGCCTACTAGTTTATAAGAAGGAGTAATCATTTCATTTAACAATACCATATTGGGTGAGGTGTCAGACCTACCTCAAATTCTATCATGGTATCAGAGCTCATGTTCAGTTGAGCTGAGTGTTTGACCAGCGGGTGAAAAGTTAAAGCCAACAACTACCTCCAATAACAGACATGACTCAACATATGTGCTTAACCGTGAGGGGAAGTGTTGGAGTCTCACACTGACTAGACACGCTCAAGTCTACTGGTTTATAAGAGGGGATAATCCTCTCATTCAACAAGGTTTTATTAAGTGAGGAGTTCAACCGACCTATTAGTGGTTGATCCTATTTTTATGATAAAGAAATTAAAAAAGTATTAAGCTTATTGAAAATAAATAATTGAGGGATAATATATATAAAGTTATTATTATTATTATTATTATTTTGCAACGTAATGCAAAGTATATAACCCAGAAAAGAGTAAACGAAATATTCTTACCCAAGGTTTGATGAAATCCCAAGTTAGTACCATTGGTTTCATTTATTCTAGATTTCCACCCTTAAAGTAACAGTGTTATGAATTTTTAGGGTTTAGAGGGTGTAATTACCATAATGCCCTTAACCCTAAATTAGTAAATTATTTTTAATCCCTAAATTAGTAGAATTACAAACTTACCATTTTATTTTCAAATTATATCAAAAACACCCTCGGTCACTATACACCATCTCTGAAAATAGCCCGATCGTCGACGTCGAACCCCCTGGTCACCTCCATCACCTTCCCTGTAGTCCGTCGTCCAAAACCCCTCTGCTTCCCGACTCATTTGCCCCTCCAATCGCCGGCACCGTTAGGCTTAGGGTTTTGGTGTTCTGCACCAGATTTCGGTCGATTCCGGTGGCGAAAATCCAATTGGACACCACCAATGCAACCACCGTCCCCAAATCTATAAAACCCCTATGTCTCCAGCAACCGTTTCGTTGTCATTCGCCGGCCGAGAGTTTGTGTTCATCGACCGTTTTTCGTTGTCGTGGCCGGAGATCAGCGAGTGATGAGGGGTTGTGAATGGTATGGTTTTGTAGAGGGGAAGATGGGGGTTTAAATGGTGGCAACAAAGGTGATTTTGGGTGGAAGAATCACCGGAAAATAGAGAAAAACGTCGGGAACGACAACTGCTAATGTACGCTGGAGGACTGTTAGAGGCGGTGGTCTGCTAACGTGCACCGCCCATGTAAAATGACCAATTTATCCTTTTACTGTTATGTCAAATATTTTTTTCGTCACTTTAAGGGTGAGAATCTAGAATAAATGGAATCAATAGGACTAACTTAGGATTTTGTCAAACCTTGGGTGGTAACATGTTGTTTACTACCCAGAAAAAAAGAAAAAAGAACGCCTGTGCATAAATTTGTCGTATTTGGGACCACAATAAACCCAATTTGCTTCGATTTTGCTGTATTTCTGGATCCATACGAAGTTTAAAAATATCTAACTCTTACCACTAAATTATTTTATAAAAATTATAATAAAATCAAAGATATGTACAATTATTAATTTACTATTTGCAATTTGCAATTTGCAATACTATATATTATACATCCACTGTCTCCTTGGTTGGATATGTTATTCAAACAAACTTGTTGAAATACTAATAAAATAAATATACTTTATGTTAAAACAACTCGAATCTTACCAATCTTTAACTTTTCGGTATCCGAAGACTCATGCAAAAGACATATACTTTTATCGTAAATTTTTTTCACGTACGTAATTATTTGATGTTATTGTTTTAAGTTGTCTTAATGTGTGTCTGATATATTTTTTAATGTAAAAAAGATTTTTATTAGGTTTGTTTTATGAATTTAAGTTTGAAACGAAAGTTTCCGTCAAATTAATGGATTAATTTTACGATAAATTAATCCATTAATTCATATTATATAAATGGTTAATTAGATAAACAGTGTGGTTGGACTCATTTGGTCCAAGAAATGATGTAAGCCGAAGTCTAAACCTTACCTTCTTGTTCTATATAAGTTCAACTCCGTTCAACTTTCATGGCAGCTTCAAATTCCACTCTTCAAAAACCAGATAGCTAACACCATACACTCTTAATCTCCTTCTCTTCCTCTCTCGCTAGCTTTGCTTATTTTCAAACATGGCTAGCCAGGGAGCCCAGACTACTGCTGCTACTACTACTCATGTTGACCAACGTCCCAAATCCCTTGCAGATTTTGATCCTCCGCAGAAACCAAAACGCAACAAGTATGCTTTCGCTTGCGCCATGCTAGCTTCCATGACTTCCATCTTGCTCGGCTATGGTAACTTAAACTTAATTACTACTAACGAAAAAAAAACAAAGAAAGAAACTTGTATAATATTGAGATTTGATAAATCTTATGCATGTGTGTTTTTTTTTTTTTTTGTTTGACAGACATTGGAGTAATGAGTGGGGCGGCAATCTATATTAAAAAGGACCTCAAAATCAGCGACGTGCAAGTGGAGGTTCTGGTGGGGATACTCAACCTTTACTCACTGTTAGGTTCGGCGGCGGCCGGCAGAACCTCCGACTGGATCGGGCGGCGCTACACCATCGTACTAGCTGGGGCCATATTCTTTGCAGGAGCTCTGCTGATGGGTTTCGCCACAAACTATGCGTTCCTAATGGTGGGTCGTTTTGTTGCTGGTATTGGCGTCGGTTATGCTCTCATGATCGCTCCTGTTTACACTGCCGAAGTTTCGCCCGCTTCCTCTCGTGGCTTCCTCACTTCTTTCCCTGAGGTAATTTGAATTTACTTTGTGCTTCTTCTCCTTCACAACTTTACGCATTAATTAGAGATCGTAAACTCACCACTTTCGTGGAGCTTTCCATAAAAGAGTACTCTTCCGATACTAAAAATAGAAACTTTTATTACTGCACCACAGGTGTTCATTAATGCAGGGATATTACTGGGATACGTTTCAAACTACGCATTCTCGAAGCTGTCACTTCACTTGGGATGGCGAATGATGCTTGGCATCGGCGCCATCCCCTCCGTGCTGCTGGCCGTCGGCGTCTTAGCCATGCCTGAGTCACCTCGTTGGCTGGTCATGCAGGGTCGACTCGGGGACGCCAGGAAAGTCCTGAACAGAACCTCCGACTCCAAAGAAGAAGCCGCCTTAAGACTCGCCGATATTAAAGAAGCTGCTGGCATTCCCCAAGAATGCAACGATGACGTCGTTCAGGTTGCGAAACGTAGCCACGGTGAGGGTGTATGGAGAGAGCTCCTCCTTCATCCTACACCGGCGGTTCGTCACTGTTTAATCTGCGCCGTTGGTATTCATTTCTTCCAGCAGTCGTCGGGTATAGACGCCGTCGTTTTGTACAGTCCCAGGATCTTTGAAAAAGCCGGGATTACATCTGATAACCTCAAGTTACTCGCAACTGTAGCCGTCGGATTTGTCAAGACTATTTTCATCTTAGTGGCTACATTTTTGCTTGATAGGATCGGACGGCGGCCGTTGCTTTTGAGTAGTGTGGCGGGTATGATCCTGTCCCTTGCCACCCTCGGATTCTCTTTAACGGTCATCGATCACTCCCACGTAAGGTTACCATGGGCCGTTGGATTAGCCCTCACCACGGTGTTATCCTACGTCGCGTTCTTCTCGATCGGGATGGGGCCCATCACGTGGGTCTACAGCTCAGAGATCTTCCCGTTGCAGCTACGCGCTCAGGGAGCGAGTATGGGAGTTGCAATGAATAGGGTTACAAGTGGGGTGCTATCAATGAGTTTCATATCACTTTACAAGGCCATATCAATCGGCGGAGCCTTTTTCCTTTTCGCGGGAATCGCAACGGTAGCCTGGCTGTTCTTTTATACCATGCTCCCGGAAACACAGGGTAAAACCCTTGAAGAGATGCAGGTCCTTTTCGGTAACTTCCATTGGTTGAGGGATTCCAAACGCAAGAAGAGAAACACTCAACTTTTCGGCAACGGTAACGGAAACAGTGACGGTTCTAGTAACGTTCAGTTAGGGACACTGTCTAAGCCCATTACTAACTAGAGGGTAACTTGGTAAATATGATGCTGTTTTAAATATTTTAGTGTAGCTTTCTAAAAGGATAGTCATGTTTGAGTGAGAGGGAAGAAGGAGGAGAAGAAAAAAATTACAAACCCTTGTGCAATGAAAAATCATAAATTATGCAGTGAAATACATTATATTGTATCTATAGTTTGTCCAAGTTTGGTTTGTTACATTGCTATGATTTTAATGCTCATAAGTTATTCTATATCATAAAATTTGTTCATTCCAATTTGTTTAGATTTTAAACCAATTCAGTTTTATTAAACCTGACCGTTAATAAGGTTTACTCACTTCTTTGAGTTTTTGGGTTCAAACTTTGGGACCACTTATCACATTGTGGCTTACCTGGTATTTTGGGTTTGTAGGGTGTTCAATATACTGAGAATTAATTAAGATGCGTGCAAGTTAGCTCGAACATCCCGATTACTAAGGGTGTTCAAAAAAATACAAAAACCAAACCGAACCGAATCGGTAATCAAACCGATAACCAAACCGAAAAACTGGTTAATCGAAAAGACAATTCGGTTACGGTTTGAAAAATTCAAAAACTGGATTTTTGGTTCCGTTACCGGTTCGTGAAAAAATAAAAAAGGGTTAACCAAAACCGGTTTTTTGAATCGGTTTTACAAATATATATATATATATATATATATATATTAAATAAAAAAAAATATATATTATAGTTTAAATAAAAAAATAATTTCATTTCGGACTTTTATTTTTATTAATTTTTAATGTATTGTTAGTAGTGGTCAATTGATATGTATGAATGTTTAATTTTTATTTAGATATGTATTGTTTATATTTACAATTTAATTTAGGAAAAAATAAGTTTTATAAAAAAAAAAAGGGAAAACTGGTTTACCCAAAAACCGGTTTTCCCTCCAAACCAGTTCGGTTCAAAAAGCGGTTAATGAGTTTGGTTAACCGCTTTTGAACACCCCTACCGGTTACCCCAAAAAAAAAAAAAAAAAGTTTACAAACAAAGAAACCAAACACCTCCTAAATAAATGAATGTTTTAATTGAAATCCATTTGGGTATCACCAAATAATGATGAAAATCTCGGTGGAGCAATATCTTTACTTCATATTATTTGGGTACTATGATTTGTCTTATACGAGGGCAAAACGGGAAAAGGTGCAACAATTAGGAAGCTAATGAGTGATTCGATAGAAACTCTTTGGTGTATTATTTAAGAGGTTTTGAATTCGAATTCCTCTTCAGGTGTTAATAGTGGTAGCCACTGAAGTTCTTTCTTGATCGGTAGTTTTAGGGTCTTGGGGATTAATTGAGATACACGTAAGTTGACCCTAAAACTTCCGATCATAAAAAAAAAAAAAAAAAAAAAATGGGGAAGCTGAATGTTGTGATCGACAAATTGAGTTTGATTATTAAAGCAATTAAAGTTGAAAATTGGCATGTGATTGGACCCTTAGAGGTGGGATGGTAGGTATTTTTTTGTTTTTGTTTATGTGCTTTTCCTTTCTTTTGAAGTCATTTATTTTGTGTTTGGTTCTGCCTTTTCTTATTTTCTCTATATGTTTTTAACAAATTAAATTATGTGGTTATGTTGCTTTAAGAATGAGTGGTCCATTAGCTTGCATGGGTTGATTGAATTGACGACCAATAATAATGCAGAAGCAAAGGAGACCTTATATTAATTCTTATACATGTGTTATGTTTCCTATCTCTAAAGTTTGGCTTACAGTATTACTACAAGAAAAAGTTAACCTTCTAATGCATGACAAGTATAAGAAGTGGTCCAATCAGCTTGCGTATTAGAATTTTAATTTGCAAATTTTGGGTTTTCTGTTTAGTCATTTAATGCGGAATTGGACATAACTGTATGTATATATACTTAATGCGGAGCTGAAAATAACTGAATGTATATATCCTTAATGTGAAACTGGATTACTTACCTCCAACCATATTGTCTAAGTGTTATAAGAGAATCAATCCAGAGATGATAGAAGCCCAATGTGTATATATATATGATAAGAGCTTAAAAGTTTATATTTTGTTTGTGATTTAATTGGATTATTTATGGAAAAATATGTTTAAAGTGTGGAATTTGAATTAATTATTTCATAAATACTTTTTATGGGATCATTGGTGTATTTTGAGAATTTTTAGGCTCAAACAGATATTTGAAGGGAAATGAATGATGTCGATGGAATTCATGACGTGTAGGAACAAACGGTATAAGAATCGGAGTTGAAACGAGAAAGTTGTGACGCGTTGAAGATATAACGTAAAATCTGGAAATCCTTCAAGATGAGCGTGCTTCGATGATTCTGTCATAACTTGAGCTGTAGAAATCTGAATTCAACGATTCTGATAGCGTTGAAAAGCTTATTCAGAAAGCTACAAAGTTTGTGTTAATGACTTTACCAAATTTCTGAAGATCATGGACGCCTTGGACAGAAAGAACGATCGTTGCAGCGACTGTTCTTACCGCCATGGCAATGGGTCACGGGCTTGTAATGTCAATGCATTATCCTCATCTGAATCTGAATGGGCTAAGGCATTTACCCTTTTCCTAAGTAAGATCAAAACCCTAGGACTATAAACAAGATTTTTTTTAGTAGTTTAAGGAAGTTTTTGGAGAGAGAAAACAACGGCTTCTATGTGGGAGATCGAAATTCTTACAGTTCTCATTTACAAATTAGAGAAGTGTTTATATTTTTCTTTCTTGGACTCATGTTATTGGATACAATGATGGTTTTTGTTATTACAATTATGAACTAATTCTCTTTTCTAGGGCTAAGGATGTAGCCCAATTTATGAATATGTGTTGACGTTATTGTTATTGATTTTATACTGAGCAGTAATTCTAAGTTTTATTATTGTGTGTAATGCTTTCAACTCTCAAGGGCCCGAGAGTTGAATGATTTTATGGGTTGGGTTGAGATCGAGAGATGAGACTTGATTAGTCTAAGGTAATAATACCATAGATTGAACGAACGCTAGAGATAGGTTATCGCGATTTGTGAGGCTCTGGTAAATTCCATAAAACTTAATGATCTCTTAGCTTCTAAATCCAACTTAGAGATATTTTGGGTTGTTGCTCAAGGGTTAATTTGCTAATTGTTCGAGAGAAAATTAGTGGAATATTAGGGAGTTTGGCTTTTAGAATAAGCTTAATTAGGTTAGCAATAATTGTCAATGCATAGGATTAAATTGGTGTGAAATCAGTGCCCTAGGTTTAGTTACATTGATCTTTACATCAAAGTGTTTATAAAATTCTGCAGTTATTTAGTTTTTAGTTTGTTTGCTTCTTCATTAAAGTCATTCATAAATTTCTGTTTCATCAAATAGCAATAAAATAGACTAGTTTGACACTTGGTAGGTAGTTCTCTTGGGATTCGACACTCGTTTACTCGATCTTTATTACTTGCACGATTTCGTACACTTACGAATAGCCTGTCAATATTCATTTGCAAATTCTGGGTTTTCTATTTAGTCATTTAATGCGGAATTGGAAATAACTGAATGTATATATATTTAATGCGGAACTGGAAAAAACTGAATTTATATATTCTTAATGCGAAATGGGATTACTTACCTCTAACCATATTGTCTAAGCGTTATAAGAGAATCAATCCAAAGATGATAGTCAAATGTAGATTGTCGTTAACCTAAGTGATAAAAGTAACCAAATGTGAATTTCAGGACGATGATTTGTGAGAGAATGTTTGAGAGATGTTTTATAGCCTATGCCAATTATAACTGATATTTTGTTCCAACAACTACCTTTCGTATCTTCTACCAAGGATTAAGATAAACAGTTTACCTTGAATAGCTCCTTAAAACCGCTCCTTAACTGTATAATGTTAACTGAATAATTGTGGCATGTGGCCACTTTAAATCTTACATGTCTAACCCAAATAATAAGTTTCACTAGGTGGGTGTTTCAAAATCAATTGAAATATTTCCTAACCTAATGTCAAAATGAAGATTGAAGCCAATAAGAGCATAACAAATATTGAAACACATTGGCCCTCAAAATTTCACTTGGTGTAGTTATATATTTATAGAACAAATGATAATGAATGAATAAATGAACATGTAAGAGATGGGCATAGATGGAGGCTGTAGTTGTAGTCATTAATTGTCTTAGATAAAGACAAAGAGAGTCCATGCAAATAATCGAGATGTGGTTTGGGAATCTGACACAGGACCAGCTTAATGAAAATCTTTTAGAGATTCAGATCATACAATATATAATTCAGGGACCCATTTTAGTTATAATGTAGTATCCATAATTGAAGCATGTAGGGATGGATGATCATGGCTATTCAAGCAATGAGAAATGCTAGATATACAAAGATTCTTACAAAGAGTTTTATACAAAGTGATGTGGCAGTTGCCACACCACCAGTTTCACATCAATCTTCTCTTTCGTTTCACAAACTAGTGGTGTGGCAGCTGCCACATCACTTTGTACAAAGACTATTTGTAAGAGTCTTTGTACATCTAACATTTCTCCTCAAGCAATTGGGTAACAGTTATACAGATAACCGGTTGAACCTTTCGTCCTTCCAATTTCGGACTATGGTTGCAACAAGCTGTAAAAATGTTAAAAAGATGAGAACGAAGAATTATATTTTTACAAGCCTCACTTGGAACCCACCACTAGGTTACAACCAGTTTAATTCTTCTCACTTTCTCAGTGATAAGTTGTCAACTGTGTCGTGGTGGTTCTGAAATCTTTTCTACCCAAAACTGAGGTGGAGATCCTTGGAAAAATCACAACTATAACAAAAGAATTACAAAGAAGATTTCTCAATGGAAATTGCAGCCTCACGTTCACTCATATCCGGATGAAACCTCTTGCAAAGATTTCCAATTGAGTCACCTCTATTAAAGCAAGGTAATCCACTGTCTAGCATTAACAACATGGTGTTGATGATACTATTGTCAAGCAGAAATTCAGACTCTTGACTATGCTGTTCAAGATGATGTTCAAGATATGGGAGACCATGAGTCACAAGATGATGTTCAAGATGTGGGAGACCATGAGTCACAACTAGACCTATTGTTCGACAAGAAGATGAAGTGGATGATGGTAATGTGGAGGTGGTATCAAACCCGTCCGTAGAAGCTTCTTAATCCGAGTCTCTTATTCTTGGTATCTCACAACCATCATTTGTTGAGAATGTTCTTGATTTAGAGTCTGAACTTCAGGGGGAGTATACCATGATAGAATTTGAGGTGAGCCTGACTCCTTACCCAATAAAGCCTTATTGAATGGGAGGATTACCCCCTCTTATAAACCAGTAGGCTTGAGCGTGCTTAGTCGGTGTGGGACTCCGACACTTTCCCTCACAATCAAGCCCATATGTTGGGTCATGCCTGTAATTGGAGATAGTTGTCAGTTCTAACTTCTCACCTGTTGGTCAAGCACTCACTCAACTGAACCTGGGTTCTGATACCATGATAGAATTTGAGGTGGGTCTGACTCCTCACCCAATAAGACCTTATTGGGTGAGGAGTCAAGCCCACCTCAAATTCTATCAAATACTGTCCATGTAATGATGAGCAGCAAGATAACCCTTAATACACAAGCTAGTCATGTACAAATTATCGGCATCAACTTTGAGATAAAAGTTACATATAAAGATAAAAGGATCCAACTGTTGAAAATGTTTTCATTACCTTACAAATTGATGCCATGTATCACTCTTCAAAACCCTAGATGGATCTCGTAATTGGGTTATTTCATGGATCAGCTTGAAGTGTGCGCTCTCAATTAAAACGCATATTTCCACCAGGTCATGTTTCCAAAATGAAACTAAAACCAATATGGACAAGCCTTCCCTTGCTGCATCGACATTTATATTGAGGTTAGATGTCTTTTTGAATATCTTTATTACTGATACTAGAGTTATTTACTTTTCTAAAGGATTTGGGGGAGATAGTGAGCTAAACAAGTGATAATAGTAACACGGTTTGTCAAGTAGCTGTTCAAAATAGTAAAATAATTAATAAATCATGCCAACAAGAGCATTCTTGACTTCTGCTCCGTGTGTTAGGCAAAGGAAAATAATTAATATAGTCATCGACGGTAGTGCACTAATTTGTGCACCGCAGACATGACAAAATCCTGACCGTTGATCAATTTTAACTTAATATTAATCAACGGTCATAATTTTGTTACATCATTCGGTGCACAAATTCGATGCACTATTGTCGGTGGCTATAACATTACTCATTAGGCAAAACACAACCTGCAAAATAAGAAAAGCTTAATACAAGGAAGTGTAAACACTATATATAGACAACCCCTGTAAGTTAAAACTGGTTCATAGCACTCATCAGAACCAAATTTTGTGGCCTGGGTGACATTTTCTCAATAACCAATAATTTCAAACATTGAAAGCAAAGGAAAGAGTACATGAATATGATTTCAACTTAGGAGACCTTCATTTCTCAGTTGTAGAAATTTTTTCCATCACTTTAAAGTATACACTTTATCACAGTACTAAAAAAAAGAAAAATAATTTGATGACTAGAAGATTCTGAAACCCAAATGAATTTGTAAGTTCGTGGCAGGCTGTAAAAAATCAGAAATTAACCATGCTTTTACAAATCTAGCAGTGTCAATAATTGATTTTTTATTATTTTTTCTAATGATAAAAATAAAAAAATCGGAGTAGGCTAAATAGGCAATAATTGAAGAGTATGTGAAATGTAAATTGCAAGGAAGGAAGGGGGGCTCGACTTTGAGTATTGACTTGACTATATAATAATGTGAAGTCCATTAATTAATAGCCGAAGTCTGGCCTTTCCTTCTTGTTCTATATAAGTTCAACTCTCTTCCAACTTTCATGGCAGCTTTAAATTCACTCTTCGAAAACCAGATAGCTAACACCATACACTCTTAATCTCCTTCTCTCTCGCTAGCTTGCTTGTTTTTCAAACATGGCTAGCCTGGGAACCGAGAATACAGCTACTACTCATGCTGACCAACGTCCCAAATCCCTTGCAGATTTTGATCCTCCGCAGAAACCAAAACGCAACAAGTATGCTTTCGCTTGCGCCATTCTAGCTTCCATGACTTCCATCATGCTCGGCTATGGTAACTTAAACTTAATTACTAACGAAAATAAACAAAGAAAGAAACTTGTATAATATTGAGATTTGATAAATCTTATGCATGTGTGTTTTTTTTTTTGTTTGACAGACATTGGAGTAATGAGTGGGGCGGCAATCTACATAAAAAAGGACCTCAAAATCAGCGACGTGGAATTGGAGGTTCTGGTGGGGATCATCAACCTTTACTCACTGTTTGGTGCGGCGGCAGCCGGCAGAACCTCCGACTGGATCGGGCGGCGCTACACCATCGTACTAGCGGGAGCCATATTCTTTGTAGGAGCTCTGCTGATGGGTTTCGCCACAAACTATGCGTTCCTAATGGTGGGTCGTTTTGTCGCTGGTATTGGCGTTGGTTATGCTCTCATGATTGCTCCTGTTTACACTTCCGAACTCTCGCCCGCTTCCTATCGTGGCTTCCTCAGTTCTTTCCCTGAGGTAACTTGAATTTACTTTGTTCTTCTTCCCCTTCACAACCTATCGCATTAATTTTCCGGATGAGTATATTACTATATTCTCCCTATTACTATATTCTCCCACAAATGATGAATTAATATAGGGAGAACGACTTACACATACCCAAGGGTTGCTGTAAAGACAAATTAGTACCTAAAAGGTTTTAAAACGACAAATAGGTATATTTCGTCATGTTCTGTTAATGATTTCTGTTTATTAATAGTGAAAAGACTAAAATACCCTTGAAAGTTTGAATTTTAGTTTTTTATAAATTTAAAAATTTATAAAAAATCCCCTAGGTTTACAAATTTAACTAAATACCCCAATATATAAATTTTTTAGTAAAATAACAAAAACACCCCCGCTACCCGCAGAGCTGATTCCGCCACCACCGCGAATCGCCTCTTAAAGTTGCGTAACGACATAGACTGCTGATTTGTGTCGTAACGACGGATCTGGCCTCCTAAAGGCCCGGCCGGATCTACTGGCCAGATCATTGTCGACGCCGCAAAACTCCATCTCATGGCGTCGGCGTATCTCCGTCAGAGATTTGGCCTTTTCCGGCCAGATTAGCCTACGTATCCTGGCCTGGAAAAGGCCGGATGTGATCTTGTCGCTGACGGCCTGAGTCGGCCTTTTCCGACTTAAATCCATGGCGGATCGGCGAAAAAGCAAGATCGACGCGTTACGGACACGATCCGACGGTCCGTGTCGTAACGTAGCGCACGGCGATTCCGGCGATGGTGGCCGAACTGCACTCGTAGGTGGTGGGGGTGTTTTTGTCATTTAACAAACTTTTTATATATGGGGGTGTTTAATTAAATTAGCAAACCTAGGGGGTTTTTTAGAAATTTTTAAATTTATAAAAACTAAAATTGAAACTTTTAAGGGCATTTTAGTCTTTTCACTATTAATAAACAGAAATCACTAACAGAACATGACTGAAGGTATCTATTTGTCGTTTCAAAGCCTTTTGGGTACCAACTTGTCGTTATGATAAACTTTGGGTATGCACAAGTCGTTCGGCCATTAATATATTTCCAACATGCCCTAAGGCGAGCTAGACCCAGCCCTTAGAGGGTACGCCCAGGCCTACCCTCACATTTTAAAAGAAAAAATTGTGTATATAAGCTCCATAAATTTATATATATATATAGGTCTACCTTCAAATTAAAAAAAAAAAAAAAAATTACACATATATTCAGACTCATAAAAAACTTGCTATTAATATATATATACCACACCTACTTCATATTAAAAGTTTAAAACTCTCTCCACTCTTTTCTATGCCTACCTGTTTTTTTATAATTTAATCCCTAAAATTCTTTACTCTCTCATTCACTTTCTTTATGTTATTCATTCTTAAAATTTTTCAAGACTAAAATTGTTAAAGCTTTCACTAATCAAAGTGTCACAATTAGATTTGTTTTCTGTTTTATCAGTCTTAGGTATGTATATTGCTTATTTTATTTTAGTTTATTTTAGGGTTGAATCATGCTTATGTTTTGGAGGCTTTTTATTCTAATTTGATGGAAAAGGACATGGATCTTGTGAGTTTGTTTTGTGTTTAAGAATGTTCTTGCTTTCCCAAATTAAATCTTAACTATATTTTACTGAACTTTATTCTTCACCCTTCACCCACCACTTTCCTACATTTCAAATATCACTGTTTAACTGCTCAAAATTATTAAAGAAGATTGAGTTATTATCTATGTTTATACTAAGAAAATTTTCCCCTTTTTTATTAATTCATATTAGAAGTCAAGACAATGTTGACTTAATTTAAGTTTTGGTTGATTTTAGTTTAGACTAGGCCTGATCAGAGTCATGAAAATTTATAATCTTTGAAACACACACAAAAAAAAAAAAAAGAAAAAAAAGAAAGAGAAATAAGAAATTTGTGTATAACATTTTTGTTAGATTGTGATTGTTGTAGACTCTTTTAATTATATTAGATTTAAGTAGATCGTTAGAATCTCATAGTCTTTTGCTCTCTTTAATTGAAGAGATTTTTTTATGTAAAATTTTTTTTGTGTTTTTTTGTGAATTAAATGTTATTTTTAATTTGCTCAAATTTTTGTTTCTCGTATATTTATATGGTAAGGTATTGTGTTTTATTTTTTTTTTTTTTTCGTATTATTGATGTTGTATTATTTTATTTGGTTAATATTCGATAATTTTTTTAAGTTTTCACTAATAAATTAACCAATAATGTCAGAGCCACGGAGGCCTCCCGGGCAAAAGTCCTGGCCCGCCATTGCCCTAAGAGCTCGTAAAGTCGCCACCTTGCTGGAATTTTGAATAAAAATGTACTCTTACAATACTAAAAATAGCTTTTATTATTGCACCACAGGTGTTCATTAATGGAGGGGTATTACTGGGATACGTTTCAAACTACGCATTCTCGAAGCTGCCACTTCAATTGGGATGGCGAATGATGCTTGGCATCGCGCCATCCCTCCGTCTTGCCGGCCGTCGGCGTCTTGGCCATGCCCGAGTCACCTCGTTGGCTGGTCATGCAAGGGCGACTCGGAGCGCCGAAAGTCCTCAACAAAACCTCCAACTCCAAAGCGAAGCCGCCTTAAGACTCGCTGATATTAAAGAAGCTGCTGGCATTTCCCAAGAATGTAACGACGACGTCGTTCAGGTTGAGAAACATAGCCGCGGTGAGGGTGTATGGAGAGAGCTCCTCCTTCATCCTACACGAGCGGTTCGTCACATTTTAATCTGCGCCATTGGAATTCATTTCTTTCAAGAGGCGTCGGGTATAGCATTTGTCGTTTTATCAGTCCCAGGATCTTTGAAAAAGCCGGGATTACATCGATGACGATAAGTTACTCAGAATCAGAGCCGTCGGATTTTCCAAGACTATTTTCATCTTAGTGGCTACGTTTTTGCTTGATAGAATCGGACGACGGCCATTGATTTTGAGTAGTATGGGGGGTATGATCCTGTCCCTTGCCACCCTCGGATTCTCTTTAACGGTCATTGATCACTCACACGTAAAGTTACCATGGGCTGTTGGATTAGCCATCACCACAGTGTTATCATTCGTCGCGTTCTTCTCGATAGGGATGGGGCCTATCGCGTGGGTCTACAGCTCTGAGATCTTCCCGTTGAAGCTACGAGCTCAAGGAGCGAGTATGGGAGTTGCAATGAATAGGCTTGTAAGTGGGGTCGTGGGAATGACTTTCTTATCCCTTTACAAGGCCATAACTATCGGCGGAGCCTTCTTCCTTTTCACGGGAGTCGCAATAGTGTCTTGGGTGTTCTTTTATACGATGTTCCCAGAAACACAGGGTAAAACCCTTGAAGAGATGGAGGTCCTTTTTGGTAACTTCAATTGGTTGAGGGACTCCAAGCGCAAGAAGAGGAACAGTCAACTTATCGGCAATAGTAACGGAAACAGTGACGATCCTAGTAACGTTCAGTTAGGGGTGGTGTCTAAGCCGGAGACTAACTAGAGGGTAATTTGATAAATATAAGAATAAAGATAGGTGGACAAACACTTCTCACAATTTATTTTTATAAATGTTGTCGTGACAATTCGTATTTGGTCAAATATGACTCATTATTGGGCAGACAAGACCTATTACGAACTGACCAATTACGTCGACATGTCACTTTTGTGAGAGAAATCTAGTGATAAGAGTTTGTGAGTATAGTATTACTATATATATATATATATATATATATATAATGATGTTTTAAATATTTGAGTGTAGCGTTCTAAAAGGATAGTGATGTGCATCGCTTTAAAGTGTACACCTTATCACAGTACTAATAAATAAAGCTGGGTGGATGGTGAAACGAGGGGCCCGGGTTGACGTTCTTTTGTGGGCTTCGACTCTTTTGTTTGGTTTTGGCTGGATCTGGGCTTGTTTCATTGAGAAATAAGTAAATAAAGCTGGGTGGATGGTGTAAGGTTTTTACAGGTATAAATAGAATAATCTTTAGTTAATTGAACAAGGAAAGATAAAGAGGAGCCCATTCATGATTTTAATTTAATAAACCTAAAAAAGCAGCCCATTGGAATGGCAGTTGATGACTGACTCTGACTCCCACCAATTAGTTAGTTTCATACCTATCCTTCAATCACGCCTTAACAATTAACATAACTTAAACCTTAATTTAATCCTTTAGTTTCCATTTTATTTGTTTCTTCAATTCCCACGCAAGCAGCAATTATCGAAGGGTAAAAGTGTAATTAGGAACTTCCAAAGTCAGATAGAATAATTCAAATAGACCCAACTCATCATCCACCAGTACCAAAAGCATCAATTTGTTTATTTTTATTTAAGTAAAGCCTAAACCATCTGTATTATGTACAATCACAACTCATTCCTTAAGTTATAAATTATAATGTACATGATTCATAGAAAAAGTGGTAGTAAAGGGAGGTGCATCAACAACTGCATAAGATAAATTGTGAAAAAGAATAAAAGAGTAAGACAAGGGCATGATGTTTACCAATAATTGCCGGCAACAATATAGGCGGCATCACTCATTATTTAACCAATCAAATTCCGCCTTTTCTCCTTTAAGACTTTTTTTTTTTTTTAAATTATTAATCTTTCAAATTCTAAAATTATCGATCCGACAAGAGTTTCAAAGCTTTATTTCATCTTTTTATAATTATTAAAAACCTCCTTGAGAGGGGGAATAAATTAAAACAACGGTTGGATGGATATAAGTGAATGAAAATGAAAAACACAATTATTTTTAGAAAGAGATTTATTTTATATATTTATTTAAATAAAAAAAATAAACAAATATCTAGCATTTGTTAATTAGGTATAAATTTAGAATTTACATAGAATAATTTTAAATTAAATTAAATCCTTTAAAAGATGAATAGTGTTTATCTTCTTTTACAAACAAAAGCAAAAAAATATTTAAAGTGTACACTTTATCACAGTACTAATAAAAAGATAAATAATTTGATGACTAGAAGATTCAGAAACCCAAATGAATTTGTAAGTTCGTGGGGTGGACCCAGGCCCTTTGAGGGTAGGCCCAGGCCTGCCCTCAACTTTAAAAAAATATGTGTAAAGTTTTTTAAGTTTTTTTTAAATGTTAAGAAAAGTAAAAGTTAAAAAAAATATAAAAGTGAGGTTTGTCTTTTTGCGTTTTCCACTTTTTCTTCCCCAATTCCCAACTTCTCTTTTATTGTAATTGTAAAAGCTCTAGAGACTACATGTGACGGCTGGGTTCAACTTCAACCCAAAGAAATTAAAAAAATCTCACTCTCAACTTCTCTCACTCAAGGTTAGTTTACCGTTTTAAGTTTAAATAAGATTGATATTATGTAAGATTGATATTAAAATTTTGGGTGCTTTAAGCTTTAAAATGCGGAGAAAGGTCCACCCCTGTCAGCCACTGATTGTGGCTGCCTGGATTTTTGAAGTCATGTAATAGAAATTGGTTGTTGAATATAGTTTTTTCTGTTTTCGAAAAACTTACTTTTTTATAATAAATATTTGTCTCATTAACTTTACTAGTTTACTTACCCTTGGTTTGAAAGTGCGGCAAGGATGCTTGGTTGGTTTTTAACCAGTTGTTTCAGTCTTTGCTTAAGAGTTAAGAGAATGATGGGGCTACAGCCTACATGGTGGCAATATTTGGATTTTTGAAGTCTTGTAGTAGGAAATTAGTTGCATATAGTTGGATTGGTTATTGAAAAATCTACTTATTGCATAATTAAGAATTGTACCCTTTTCCCTTTTTGGAGGATGCTTAGTCAATTTATAAACATTTGTTTAATTCATTGCTTAAGATAAGATAGCAAAGGAACTATTTATTGTTGAAAAAGATTAACGGGTTGGCTAGAAATATGGAGAACAAAGGAAGCAGTATTTGGAATTTCAAGTGTCACAGAAAATTACAGAAATTTGTGAAAATTTTGCTGGCGTAATTAAATATTAGTCTCCTGATTTTTAAAAGACACACTAACACATATCCTTTTGATTATGAATTTATTTACCCTTGGCTTGCTTTTGTGCCAAGATACTTGGCTGGTTTCTTGTCTTTGTGAAGACATGATTTACCCTTTGGTTTGTAACAATCTATAAAAACGAATGGCCTCTATCTCTCATTGGATGCAATTAAATATTTAAATGTATCATGTATGGTGTGTTAAATTAAAATATGTCTTATGTATCGTGTATCATGTATTTAAATGTATCATAGTTTGTTCATGTATCTTATTCAAGAGAAAGTTAATTAAGTTGCTAAATTAATTTGTTTTTTTATTTTTTTATTTTTTTATTTTTTTTATAGGAATCTCTTTGACTCTTATTTTTGGGATCCCATTTTGGTACTAACTCATTATATGTTTATCGGATTTGGAATCCAAAGCATTAACAAATAAGATTATGATATCAAATTATTTCAAGAGACTGAAGAAAAGTCCAGCAAAAAATGTTGATGAAGACTCTACTGATATTGAGGTTAATCAAACCCCATTAGAAGAAGAAGCCCCACAACAATGACAACAGCACCAAGTAAAAGAAGCTCAACCTTTAATCGGGGTGTTCAATTTAGATGAGCTTGAAACTGACCCAGGATTGAGGATACCAATTAACAAGCTTTGTTGTACTGACAAGCAAAAAGAGGAAGTTCGAGTCCTTGCTAACCTAAAGATCATGACTTTCCTTTCACTCTTTTTGGAGATAAAAAGCGTAGGTTTACATCAGAGTGGTACAAAGAAGGTTCATGTTGGATGGAATATAGTGTGGCAAAAGATGCAATCTTCTGTTTGAATTGTTATCTTTTCAAACTCGATTATGGTGACCAAGCAGGTGGTGAAGTTTTTGTGAATAAGGGATATAATAACTGGAAAGATAAAGCAAATGTGAAAAAACATGTTGGTGATCATTCGAGTACTCATAACCAATGTCATGCCAAGTGTGTTGATTTGATGAACCAAAGGCAACACATCGATGTAAATCTTGCTTGCGTGTCGAAAAGGGGCAAATTGGACTATCGCATTCGCTTGAATACATCAATTGATTGCATTAGATTCCTTTTACATCAAGGATTAGCATTTCGTGGTCATGACAAGTCGGTTGAATCTGAAAATCAAGGTAACTTTATGGAACTATTGAAGTTTCTATCCAATCACAATGATGACATAAAGAAAGTTGTGCTAGGAAATGCTCCAAAAAACCATCAAATGACGGCCCCCAAAATCCAAAGGCAACTAACTAGTGTTTGTGCTCATTTGACGACTAAGAAAATTATTGCAGAAATTGTGAGAGATAAACAACCTTTTTCTTTACTAGTTGATGAATCTCGTGATGTGGCAGTGAAAGAACAAATGACTATTGTTTTTCACTATGTGGACAAAATAGGTTGTGTTATTGAACGTTTTATTGGGATTGTGCATGTTAAGGATACTTCTGCAAAGTCTTTGAAAATTGCAATAGATGCCTTTTTTGTAAAGTATGGATTGAGTTTGACAAGTTTACGGGGGCAAGGTTACGACGGAGCAAGCAATATGAGGGGTCAGTTCAATGGTTTGAAGACTTTGATATTGAGAGAAAATAAATATGCTTTCTACATTCATTGTTTCTCTCATCAACTCCAATTGGCGATAGTCAAAGTTGTGAGTAAACATTCAGCATTGGGTGAATTTTTTCAAACTCTTTCTATGTTATCAAACACTGTAGCAGCATCTTGCAAGCGCAGAGATCTTCTACGTGATAAACAGTATGAATATGTGATATCTTTGATTTCTAATGGTGATATTCTAACGGGACGCGGTTTGAATCAAGAATGCACTATTAAACGACCAGGAGATACACATTGGGGTTCACACATAGGGACAATTCATAGTGTCATAAACTTATTTTCTTCTATTGTTGATGTGCTCAGAGTGATTGAGATTGAAGGAGATGATTGGCAAAACAATCAAGCAAGGAGTTTATTACGAATCATGGAGAATTTTGAATTCGTCTTTTTGTTATTCTTGATGAAGAAAGTATTAGGAATCACATATGAACTGTCATAAGCATTACAAAGAAAAGATCAAGATCTTCTTAATGCCATGCAGTTTGTACAAATTTTGAAGCGTCGATTGCATAAATTGAGAAATGAAGACACTTGCTTCAACATATTGTTGAAAAAAGCTTATGATCTGTGTAAAGATAATGACATACCAATCTCGGAGAACATGGAAGATAATTTTGGGAGGACAAAACGAGGGATTGCGCCGATTACGAATAAACATCATTTTAAGGTGGAATTGATGTACACAGTTTTAGATAACATTCAAGAAGAACTCAATAATCGTTTTGATGAAGTAAATATGAGGCTGCTTCAGTGTATGGCATCTCTTGATCCAAGTAACTCTTTTACTGCATTTAACAAAGACAAATTACTTGAGTTTGCAAAGTTTTGTCCTGCCGATTTTCCTCAGCATGATATTTGGTGGCTCGATAATCAGCTTGAAAATTATTATGAGGATGTTAGCACCAACGCCAATTTCACTCATGTTGATGGGATTGCCGATCTTGCAAAAAAAATGGTTGAGTTTAAGAAGGATGTTGTTTACGACAAAATTTTTTTGCTTATTAAATTAGCACTGGTTTTGCCCGTGGCTACTGCAACAGTTGAAAGGGTGTTCTCTGCAATGAATCTTGTTAAGAATACTTTGCGTAATCGAATGGGAGATGAGTGGATGAACAATTGCTTAGTAGTTTAAATTGAAAAGGAAGTTTTTGCTACAATTCAAAATGAAGATATCATTGAACATTTTCAGAACATAATGAAGCGGAAAATCGTGTTAAATTGAAGATCTTTAGGTATACTATTCTAACTTGCTTTCATTTTTAAATAATCAATATTCAAATTATTTAGATTTTTAAGTATACCATTCTAACTTGATTTTTGGGTCAATACGCAGAGGATGTGTGGATCTTTAATCTAGATGGTTGAGTTAGAATGTTAACGTCTGGATCTAGATTTGAAGTGATTGTAATCTATCTCTTTGTAAACCTTTGTGTATTTTAATTTTGTTAGAGTTGTGATTGAGCTCTAAATTTGGGTAGAATATTTTTGGTGGATTTGTGGTTGTTGTAAACTCTTTTAATTATATTGGATTTAAGTGGATCGTTAGATTCCCGTGGTTTTTTTTTTTATCTCTTCACATTGAAGAGGTTTTTCCACGTAAAAAATTTCTTGTGTTTCCTTGTGAATTGAACGTTATTTTCTTATATTTCCACTAGTTGATTGGCAAACAATGGCAGAGTGACGGGGCCCCCCTAGGCAAAAATCCTGGGTCCGCCACTGTTATAATAAACTGGCAGGCTGTAAAAAATCAGAAATTAACCATGCTTTTACAAATCTAGCAGTGTCAATAATTGATTTTTTATTATTTTTTCTAATGATAAAAATAAAAAATTCGGAGTAGGATAAATAGGCAATAATTGAAGAGTATGTGAAATGTAAATTGCAAGGAAGGAAGGGGGGCTCGACTTTGAGTATTGACTTGACTATATAAAAATGTGAAGTCCATTAATTAATTACCTAATTAATCAATTAATCAATTATCTAATTAATAAGAAGCCTACCTTTGTCTTTGGGTAGGAAGACGTCTCTTACCCTTTTAAGACTGCAACACTTTTGACCCTTCAAATTCTATATAGAAAAACAGTGTAGTTGGACTCATTGATCCAAGACACGATGTAAGCCTTAGTCTAAGCCTTACCTTCTTGTTCTGTATAAGTTCAACTCTCTTCCAACTTTCATGGCAGCTTCAAATTCCACTCTTCAAAAACCAGATAGCTAACACCATACACTCTTAATCTCCTTCTCTTCCTATCTCGCTAGCTTTGCTTATTTTCAAACATGGCCAGCCAGGGAGCCGAGACTACTACTGCTGCTACCACTCATGCTGACCAACGTCCCAAATCCCTTGCAGATTTTGATCCTCCGCAGAAACCAAAGCGCAACAAGTATGCTTTCGCTTGCGCCATGCAAGCTTCCATGACTTCCATCTTGCTCGGCTATGGTAACTTAAACTTAATTACTAACGAAAATAAACAAAGAAAGAAACTTGTATAATATTGAGATTTGATAAATCTTATGCATGAGTGTTTTATTTTTTGTTTGACAGACATTGGAGTAATGAGTGGGGCGGCAATCTATATTAAAAAGGACCTCAAAATCAGCGACGTGGAAGTGGAGGTTCTGGTGGGGATCCTCAACCTTTACTCACTGTTAGGTTCGGCGGCGGCCGGCAGAACCTCCGACTGGATCGGGCGGCGCTACACCATCGTACTAGCTGGGGCCATATTCTTTGCAGGAGCTCTGCTGATGGGTTTCGCCACAAACTATGCGTTCCTAATGGTGGGTCGTTTTGTTGCTGGTATTGGCGTCGGTTATGCTCTCATGATCGCTCCTGTTTACACTGCCGAAGTTTCGCCTGCTTCCTCTCGTGGCTTCCTCACTTCTTTCCCTGAGGTAATTTGAATTTACTTTCACTTTCTTCTTCTCCTTCACAACTTTACACATTAATTAGAGCTCGTAAGTCACCACTTTCGTGGAATTTTCCATAAAGGAGTACTCTTCCAATACTAAAAATAGAAACTTTTATTACTGCACCACAGGTGTTCAGTAATGCAGGGATATTACTGGGATACGTTTCAAACTACGCATTCTCGAAGCTGTCACTTCACTTGGGATGGCGAATGATGCTATGGTGTTTAAAATTAAAAAGGCGCTCTTTGTGATACCCTAATTTAACCAAAACCCATTTTTTGAATTGGTTTTACAAATATATATATTATATATTAAATAAAAATAAAAATATATATTATAGTTTAAATAAAAAAATAATTTTATTTCGAAACTTTTATTTGCATCAATTTTTAATGTATTGCTAGTAGTGGTCAATTGATATGTATAAATGTTTAATTTTTATTTAGATATGTATTGTTTATATTTACAATTTAATTTAGGAAAAAAATAATTTTTATAAAAAAAAAAAGGGAAAACCGGTTTACCCATAAACCGGTTTTCCTCTAAACCAGTTCGGTTCAAAAAGTGGTTAATGAGTTTGGTTAACCGCTTTTGAACACCCCTACTGGTTACCCAAAAAAAAAAAAATTTACAAACAAAGAAACCAAACACCTCCTAAATAAATGAATGTTTTAATTGAAATCCATTTGGATATCACCAAATAAGGATGAAATCTCGGTGGAGCAATATCTTTACTTCATGTTATTTGGGTACTATGATTGTCTTATACTAGGGCAAAACGGGAAAAGGTGTAACAATTAGGAAGCTAATGAGTGATTCGATAGGAACTATTTGGTGTATTATTTAAGAGGTTTTGAATTCGAATTCCTCTTCAGATGTTAATAGTGGTAGGCAATGAAGTTCTTTCTCGGTCGATAGTTTCAGGGTCTCGGGAATTAATTGAGATACACGTAAGTTGATCCGAAAACTCCCGATCATAAAAAAAAAAAAAAAAAAAAATTTGGGAAGCTGAATGTTGTGATCGACAAATTGAGTTTGATTATGAAAGCAATTAAAGTTGAAAATTGGCATGTGATTGGACCCTTAGAGGTGGGATGGTAGGTATTTTTTTGTTTTTGTTTATGTGCTTTTCCTTTCTTTTGAAGTCATTTATTTTGTGTTTGGTTCTGCCTTTTCTTATTTTCTCTATATGTTTTTAACAAATTAAATTATGTGGTTATGTTGCTTTAAGAATGAGTGGTCCATTAGCTTGCATGGGTTGATTGAATTGACTACCAATAATAATGCAAAAGCAAAGGAGACCTTATATTAATTCTTGTACATGTGTTATGTTTCCTATCTCTAAAGTTTGGCTTACATTATTACTACAAGAAAAAGTTAACCTTCTAATGCATGACAAGTATAAGAAGTGGTCCAATCAGCTTGCACATTAGGATTTTAATTTGCAAATTTTGGATTTTCTGTTTAGTCATTTAATGCGGAATTGGAAATAACTGAATGTATATATACTTAATGCGGAACTGAAAATAACTGAATGTATATATCCTTAATGTGAAACTGGATTACTTACCTCCAACCATATTGTTCAAGCGTTATAAGAGAATCAATCCAGAGATGATAGAAGCCCAATGTATATGTATATATGATAAGAGCTTGAAAGTTTATATTTTGTTTATGATTTAATTGGATTATTTATGGAAAAATGTGTTTAAAGTGTAGAATTTGAATTAATTATTTCATAAATACCTTTTATGGGATCGCGGATGTATTTTGAGTGTTTTCAGGCTCAAACAGATATTTGAAGGGAAATGAATGATATCGATGGAATTCATGACGCGTAGGAACAAATGGTACAAGAATTGGAGTTGAAACGAGAAAGTTGTGACGCGTCGAAGATATAACTAAAATCTAGAAATCCTTCAAGATGAGCGTGCTTTGATGTTTTTGTCATAAATTGAGTTGTAGAAATCGGAATTCGACGATTCTGGTGGCGTTGGAAAGCTTATTCAAGAGCTGCAAAGTTTGTGTTGATGACTTTATCAAATTCTGAAGATCACAGACGTCTTGGAAAGAAAGAACTATTGCCGCAACGACTGTTCTTACCGCTACGGCGATAGGTCACCGGCTTGTAATGTTAATGCATTATCCTAATCCGAATATGAATGGGCTAAGGCATTTACCCTTTTCCTAAGTAAGATCAAAACCCTAGGACTATAAATAAGATTTTTTTTAGTAGTTTAAGGGAGTTTTTGGAGACAGAAAACAACGGCTAATATGTGGGAGATCGGAATTCTTGCAGTTCTCATTCACCAATTAGAGAAGTGTTTATATTTTTCTTTCTTGAACTCATGTTATTGAATACAATGATGGTTTTTGTTATTACAATTATGAACTAATTCTCTTTTCTAGGGCTAAGGATGTAGCCTAATTTATGAATATGTATTGACGTTATTGTTGTTGATTTTATATTGAGCAGCAATTCTAAATTTTATTATTGTGTGTAATGCTTTTAACTCTCAAGGGCTCGAGAGTTGAATGCTTTTATGGGTTGAATTGAGATCGAGAGATGAGACCTGATTAGTCTAAGATAATAAAACCATAGATTGAGCGAACGCTAGAGATAGGTCACCGCGATCTGTGAGGCTCTGGTAAATTCCATAGAATTTAATGATCTCTTAGCTTCTAAATCCAACTTAGAGATATTTTGGGTTGTTGCTCAAGGGTTAATTTGCGAATTGTTCGAGAGAAAATTAGTGGAATATTAAGGAGTTTGGCTTTTAGAATAAGCTTAATTAAGTTAGCAATAATTGTCAATGCATAGGATTAAATTGGTGTGAAATATGTGCCCTAGGTTTAGTCATATTAATCTTTACATGAAAGTGTTTATAAAATTCTACAGTTATTTAGTTTTTAGTTTGTTTGCTTCTTCATTAAAGTCATTCATAAATTTTTGTTTCATCAAATAGCAATAAAATAAACTAGTTTGGTATTTGGTAGGTAGTTCTCTTGGGATTCGACACTTGTTTACTTGAACTTTATTATTTGCATGATTTCGTAAACTTGCGAATAACTTGTCAATATACATTTGCAAATTCTAGGTTTTATGTTTAGTCATTTAATGCGGAATTGGAAATAACTGAATGTATATACATTTAATCGGAACTGGAAATAATTGAATGTATATATTCTTAATGCGAAACTGGATTACTTACCTCTAACCATATTGTCCAAGCGTTATAAGAGAATCAATCCAAAGATGATAGTCAAATGTAGATTGTCATTAATCTAAGTGATAAAAGTAACCAAATGTGAATTTCAGGATGATGATTTGTGAGAGAATGTTTGAGAGATGTTTTATAGCCTATGACAATTATAACTGATATTCTGTTCCAACAACTACCTTTCGTATCTTCTATCAAGGATTAAGATAGATAGTTTACCTTGAATAACTCCTTAAAACTGCTCCTTAATTGTATAATGTTAACTGAATAATTGTGGCATGTGGCCACTTTAAATCTTACATGTCTAACCCAAATAATAAGTTTCACTAGGTGGGTGTTTCAAAATCAATTGAAATATTTCCTAACCTAATGTCAAAATGAAGATTGAAGCCAGCAAGAACATAACAAATATTGAAACATATTAGCCCTCAAAATTTCACTTGGTGTAGTTATATATTTGTAGAACAAATGATAATGAATGAATAAATGAACATGTAAGAGATGGGTAGAGATGGAGGTTGTAGTTGTAGTCATTAATTGTCTTAGATGAAGACAAAGAGAGTCCATGCAAATAATCGAGATGTGGTTAGGGAATCTGACATAGGACCAGCTTAATGAAAATCTTGTAGAGATTCAGATCATACAATACATAATTCAGGGACCCTTTTTAGTTATAATATAGTATCCATAATTGAAGCATGTAGGGATGGATGATCATGGCCATTCAAGCAATGAGAAATGCTAGATGTACAGTACAAAGTGATGTGGCAGTTGCCACACCACTAGTTTATCAATCTTCTCTTTCTTTTCACAAACTAACATCACTTTGTACAAAGACTCTTTGTAAGAGTCTTTGTACATCTAACATTTCTCCTCAAGCAATTGGGTAACGGCTATACAGATAACCGGTTGAACCTTTCGTCCTTCCAATTTCGGACTATGGTTGCAGCAAGCTATAAAAATGTTAAAAAAATGAGAACGAAGAATTATATTTTTACAAGCCTCACTTGGAACCCACCACTAGGTTACAACCAGTTTAATTCTTCTCACTTTCTCAGTGATCAGTTGTCAACTATGTCGTGGTGGTTCTGAAATCTTTTCTACCCAAAACTGCGGTGGAGATCCTCGGAAAAATCATAATGATAACAAAAGAATTACAAACAAGATTTCTCAATGGAAATTGCAGCCTCATGTTCACTCATATCCGAATGAAACCTCTTGCGATGATTTCCAATTGAGTCACCTCTACTAAAGCAAGGTAATCCACTGCCTAGCATTAACAGCATGGTATTGATGATACTATTGTCAAGCAAAAATTCAAACTCTTGACTATGCTGTTCAAGATGTGGGAGACCATGAGTCACAAACTAGACATATTGTTCGATAAGAAGATGAAGTGGATGATGGTAATGTGGAGTGGTATCAAACTCATTTGTAGAAGCTTCTCAGTCCGAGTCTTTTATTCCTGGTATGTCACAACCATCATTTGTTGAGAATGTTCCTGATTTAGAGTCTGAACTTCAGAGGGAGTATACCATGATAGAATTTGAGGTGGGTTTGACTCCTCACCCAACAAAGCTTTGTTGAATGATAGGATTATCCTCTCTTATAAACCAGTAGGACTCCAACACTCCCCCTCACGGTCAAGCCCATATGTTTGGTCATGCCAGTTATTGGAGGTAGTTGTCAGCTCTAACTTCTCACCCGCTAGTCAAGCACTCAGCTCAACTAAATTTGAGCTTTGATATCATGATAGAATTTGATGTGGGCCTGACTCCTCACCCTATAATGCCTTATTGGGTGAGGAGTTATAGGGTGAGGAGTCAGACCCACCTCAAATTCTATCAGATACTGTCCATGTAACGACGAGCAGCAAGATAACCCTTAATACAAACGCTATTCATGTACAAAATATCACCATCAACTTTGAGATAAAAGTTGTCTAACAGAACGTATATATAAAGATAAAAAGATCCAACTGTTGAAAATGTTTTCATTACCTTACAAATTGATGCCATGTATCACTCTTCAAAACCCTAGATGGATCTAGTAATAGGGTTATTTCATGGATCAGCTTGAAGTGTGCGCTCTCAAAATGCATATTTCCACCAAGTGATATTTCCAAAATGAAACCAAAACCAATATGGACAAGCCTTCCCTTGCTGCATCGACATTTATATTGAGGTTAGATGTCTTTTTGAATATCTTTATTACTGATACTAGAGTTATTTACTTTTCTAAAGGATTTGGGGGAGATAGTGTGCTAAACAAGTGATAATAGTAACACGGTTTGTCAAGTAGCCGTTCAAAATAGTAAAATAATTAATAAATCATGCGAACAAGAGCATACTTGACTTCTGCTGCGTGTATTAGGCAAAACACATGTTACAAATTATGTAAGTTTCAGAGAGAGTCGGGAAGAAGAAGTTCTATTCAATTGATTCTGTAACTTTTTACAACTAATATCTTTCTCTTAAATAACTAATCACTATGACCATTTACATTGAGACATCTAGACTTCCTATTTATAAACCTGCTTCTATTATTTACAATTCATAAACATCATCCAATATCCTCCCTCAAGCTTGGTAACGGTTGATGAATATCAAGCATACCAAGCTTAGCCATTAAGAGTTGATGCTGCTTCTTGCAGAGCCCTTTAGTCAACAAATCAGCAGGTTGCTCAGTGGTGGAGATGTGAGCAGTTCGAATCAAGTTGCTAGCAATTTTCTCTCTGATCAAATGACAATCAATCTCCACATGTTTAGTCTGTTCATGATATACAGGATTAGCGGCAATGTGTAGGGCAGCTTTGTTGTCACAATACAAGAGAGCGGGTTCTGGAAGTTTGATACCCAAATCGAGAAGAAGATTTTGGAGCCAAGTAATTTCACAACAAGTGGAGGCCATGGATCGATATTCAGCTTCACAAGATGATCTAGAAACAGTAGATTGTTTCTTGGTTTTCCAGGAGATCAAGGAGTCCCTAAATTTAATGCAGTAACCAGTTAAAGATCTTCTAGTTGAAGGGCAAGCAGCCCAGTCAGCATCACAATAAGCTTCGAGCTTATATTTCTTCTTAGAAGGGAAAAAAATACCAGTACTAGGGCTCTGTTTGAGATACCTTCCAGATGAGATTTCTTCGGAGAATGCATATATTGACTCAAATGCTGAACAGAATAAGAAAGATCCGGTCGAGTCATGCATAGGTAGATCAGCTTACCTACTAATCTTTGATAAGAGGAAGCATTCTCAAGAAGTGGATCATCTGTAGTGGTGCCAGCAAGCTTGTCAAGTTCATGAGAAGTTAGCTTGAGATGTTGCTCATATGGTGTGTCTGCAGGTCGAGATCCTATCTGACCAGTTTCTGAAAGAATTTCCAGAGCATATTTACGCTGATTCATGACCAGACCATGTTTGGATCTACTGATTTCCATCCCAAGAAAATATCGCAACTGACCTAAATCCTTAATCTTGAACCTGTCATTGAGGTATTGCTTCACCTCTTCAATGGCAGCAAAACTATTTCCTGTAATCAAAATATCATCAACATATACCAACAAAATAACCATACTATCTCTTGAGGTTTTGGTAAACAAAGAATAATCGTTTTTTGATTGGACAAACCCATTATCTAATAAGGCAGTGGTAAATTTATGATGCCATTGTCTAGAAGCCTGCTTCAACCCATATAAAGACTTCAACAACTTACAAACCTTGTGTTTAAGCTCAGATTGATTAGTTAGGTCTGGAGGAACTTGCATGTATATTTCTTCATTTAAATCTCCCTGAAGAAATGCATTATACACATCCATTTGATAAATGGCCCAATCATTCATCGCAGTGAAAGCTAAAATGGTTCGAACAATGACCATTTTAGCCACCGGTGAAAAAGTTTATGTGTAGTCAATACCCTCCTGTTGAGTATATCCCTTGGCCACTAAGCGAGCCTTGTATCTTTCTAGGCTACCATCAGCTTTCAATTTAACTTTATAGACCCATTTACAACCAATTGCTTTCTTGCCAGGTGGAAGAGGAACTAATTCCCATGTTCCATTTGATTCTAAAGCTTGAATTTATGTGGCCATAGCTTGCCTCCAGTTTGGGTCTTGAATGGCTTCTTTGAATGTGGTGGGTTCATACATATTGGAGATGGCAGAAAGAAGACATTGATAACCAGGAGATAGGTTTGTATAGGAAAGAAAATTAGAGATAGGATGGTTTGACTTAGAGGAAAAAACATAATCTTTTTGCCAAATGGGAGGTTTAGATATTCTAGTAGATCTGCGAAGCAAATTTGGATCAGGCTGTGAAATAGAATTAGAATAAGGTAAAGAATCAGTACCTGAAGATGATGAAGAAGCATTGGAAGGATCTGCCGTTGAGGTCCCAGTGGAAGTGTCTAAAATAGGAATTGGATTTATAGCCTCCATAGGATTGTCACCACCAAAGACATTTGATTCATTATATAAACAACCATTATCAGGAAACATTTGGAAAGAATGAGAAATGAGTGCAGGATCAACAAATGGAAAAATATTTTCATGAAAGGTGACATCTCTACTAACAAAAACCTTTTTAGAATGAAGATCAAACACCTTATAACCCTTTTGGAATGGAGGGTATCCTATGAAAATACATGGAACAGCTCTTGGAGAAAATTTGTCTAATTTGGGCAAAAGACTTGCATAACATAAACAACCAAATACTCGAAGATGTGAAATATGTGAGGTTTGTGATATAATATTTCAAAGGGTGATTTGTTTTGGAGAAGTGGGGTAGGAATTCTGTTGAGAATATAGGTAGATGCCAAGATACATTCTCCCCAAAAAATGGCAGGTATATGAGATTGAAATTTTAATGCTCTGGCTATATTAAGGATGTGTCTATGCTTTCTCTCCACAATGTCATTTTGCTGAGGGGTATAAGGGCAAGAACTGTCATGAATGATTCCATGTGAATTGAGAAAAGTTGTAAAATCGATGCTAAAAAATTCAGCACCATTGTCTGTCCTGATTCGTTTGATGGTAACACCAAATTGATTGTTAATCATGAAGACAAAGTTTTTAAAGATATGAAATGTATCAGATTTAATGGTCATCAAATATGTCCATGTGGCACGAGAATAATCATCCACAAGAGTTAAAAAATATCTAAAACCATTGTAAGTAGAATGTTTGTAAGGACCCCATATATCAATATGAACTAAATCAAAAATGGCATTAGTAGAAGAAACACGAGTAGGAAAAGCTTGTCTGCATTGCTTAGCCAAAGGGCAAGTTTTACAATGGGAAATAGGATCTTTGATAAACTGGTCATTTAAAGAAGAAATCAATTTCAACCTAGAAACAGAAGCATGACCTAGTCTATGATGCCATATTATACTGGAAACAGAATTACATGTAGTAATGGTTTTATTGAATGATGAAAACAGACTAGAATTTTGTTGTTGAATCAGATAGTACAACCCATGGTGCTCTTTACCAATCGCTATCGTCGATCCACTCCATAGGTCCTGAAACAGATAGAATTTTGGGAAAAAAATGACATGGACATTGTTATCTTTACAAAACTTGGAGATGGATAACAAATTGTATTTAAATTGTGGTATAAAAAGGACTTTATGTAACATAAGATTTGGAGATAGACAAACATCACCAATATGAGTAACTGAAGCAGACAAACCATTTGGTAATCTAACATCACGATTTATGGAAGAAGCATATGGTTGCACATTATTCAAGCAATAGAAATCACATGTCATATGTTCATTAGCTCCAGTATCTAAGATCCAAGCACTACTCAGGGCAGAGGCCATAAGAGAAACAGAAGTACCTGCAACATTGGTGGAGGAATCAATACCCTGCACAGCATTTGCAATGATAGGAGAACCATCTTTGCCCAAGAGCTTCAAAATTTCCTGATATTGTGCAGCAGAGAAGATTGGGTTACTGATAGTTGCAGAAGGCTGAGAATGTTGAAGTGACCTGCAAAATAAGAAAAGCTAATACAAGGAAGTGTAAACAGTATATATAGACAACCCTTGTAAGTTAAAACTGGTTCATAGCACTCATCAGAACGAAATTTTGTGACCTTGGTGACATTTTCTTAGTAACCAATAAATTCAAACATTGAAAGCAAAGGAAAGAGTACATGAATATGATTTCAACTTAGGAGACCTTCATTTCTCAGTTGTAGAAATTTTTTCCATCACTTTAAGGTATACACTTTATCACAGTACTAATAAAAAGATAAATAATTTGATGACTAGAAGATTCAGAAACCCAAATGAATTTGTAAGTTCGTGGCAGGCTGTAAAAAATAAGAAATTAACCATGCTTGTACAAATCTAGCAGTGTCAATAATTGATTTTTTATTATTTTTTCTAATGATAAAAATAAAAATTCGGAGTAGGATAAATTGGCAATAATTGAAGAGTATGTGAAATGCAAATTGCAAGGAAGGAAGCGGGGCTCGACTTTGAGTATTGACTTGACTATATAAAAATGTGAAGTCCATTAATTAATTACCTAATTAATCATTTAGTCAATTATCTAATTAATAAGAAGCCTACCTTTGTCTTTGGGTAGGAAGACGTCGCTTACCCTTTTAAGACTGCAACACTTTTGAAAATTCAAATTCTATATAGAAAAACAGTGTAGTTGGACTCATTGATCCAAGAAATGATGTAAGCCGAAATCTGGCCTTCCATCTTGTTCTATATAAGTTCAACTCTCTTCCAACTTTCATGGCAGCTTCAAATTCACTCTTCGAAAACCAGATAGCTAACACCATATACTCTTAATCTCCTTCTCTCTCTCTAGCTTGCTTGTTTTTCAAACATGGCTAGCCTGGGAACCGAGAATACAGCTACTACTCATGCTGACCAACGTCCCAAAACCCTTGCAGATTTTGATCCTTCCCAGAAACAAAAACGCAACAAGTTTGCTTTCGCTTGCTCCATTCTAGCTTCCATGACTTCCATCTTGCTCGGCTATGGTAACTTAACTTAATTACTAACGAAAATAAACAAAGAAAGAAACTTGTATAATATTGAGATTTGATAAATCTTATGCATGTGTGTTCTTTTTTTTTGTTTTGTTTGACAGACATGGGAGTAATGAGTGGGGCGGCAATCTACATAAAAAAGGACCTCAAAATCAGCGACGTGAAAGTGGAGGTTCTGGTGGGGATCATTAACCTTTACTCACTGTTTGGTGCGGCGGCGGCCGGAAGAACCTCCGACTGGATCGGGCGGCGCTACACCACCGTACTAGCTGGGGCCATATTCTTTGCAGGAGCTCTGCTGATGGGTTTCGCCACAAACTATGCGTTCCTAATGGTGGGTCGTTTTGTCGCTGGTATTGGCGGTGGTTATGTTCTCATGATTGCTCCTGTTTACACTTCCGAACTCTCGCCCGCTTCCTCTCGTGGCTTCCTCAGTTCTTTCCCTGAGGTAACTTGAATTTACTTTGTTCTTCTTCCCCTTCACAACCAATCGCATTAATTTTTCGGATTAGCATATTATTATATCCTCCTAATGTATTTTGAAGATGCCCTAAGACAGGGCCGGATCCAGCCACTTAGAGGCTGGGCCTACCGTCACATTTGAAAAAAAAAAAAAAATAGTTTATATAGGCTCCATAAAATTTATATATATATATATGTTTATCTTCAAATTAAAAAAGTATATATATATACATATATATATATATATATATATATATATATATATATTCGGTAAAAAACTTGCTATTAATATATATATTCTACGTCTACATCATATTAAATGTTTAAAACTCTCTCCACTATTTTTTATGTCTACATATTTTTGATGATTTTATCCCTATAATTCTTTATTCTCTCTTTCACCTTTTTTATGTTATTCGTTCTTAAAATTTTTGAAGACTGAAAATATTGAAGTTTTCACTGATCAAAGTGCCACAATTAAATTCGTTTTCTATTTTATCAGTTTTAGGTATGTGTATTGCTCATTTCATTTTAGTTTATTTTAAGATTAAATAATGTTTATTTTTTGGAGGTTTTTTATTCTAATTTGATAGGAAAAGACATGGATCTTGTAAGTTTGTTTTGTGTTTTGTGTTTAAGAATGTTACAGCTTTCCTAAATTAAATTTTAACTATATTTTATTGACGTTATTCTTTACTCTTCACCCACCACTTTCCTACATTTCAAATATAATCGTTTAACTGCTCAAGATTATTAAAGTTTGAGTTATTATCTATGTTTATATAAAGAAATTTTTTTTTTTTTTTTATTAATTCATATTAAAAGTCAAGACAACATTGACTTAATTTAAGTTTTGATTGACTTTAGCTTGTGTTAGGCCTGATTAAAGTCATTAAAATTTATATTATAATCTTTGAAAGTAAAAAATTTAAAAAAATAAATAAATAATAGGAGAAATAAGAAATTTGTGTATAACATTTTTGGTGGATTATAATTGTTGTAAACTCATTTAATTATATTTGATTTAAGTAAATCGTTAGATTTCCGTGATCTTTTGCTCTCTTTAATTGAAGTGGTTTTCTTATGTAAAAATTTTTTGTGTTTTTTTTGTGAATTAGATGTTATTTTTAATATAATTTGTTTAAGATTTTGCTTTTCATATATTTATTCAAGTGATAAAGTATTATCTTATTGAATTTTTTTTTTTAATCATTAATATTGTATTATTTTGTTTGCAAATGTTTGGTAATTATTTTAAGTTTTTACTGGTTGTTAATTAATAAATAACGTCGCCACCTTCCTGGAGTTTTCAATAAAAATGTACTCTTCCAATACTAAAAATAGCTTTTATTATTGCACCACAGATGTTCATTAATGGAGGAATATTACTGGGATTCGTTTCAAACTACGCATTCTCGAAGCTGCCAATTCAATTGGGATGGCGAATGATGCTTGGCATCAGCGCCATCCCCTCCGTGCTGGTGGCCGTCGGCGTCTTGGCCATGCCTGAGTCACCTCGTTGGCTGGTCATGCAAGGTCGACTGGGAGACGCCAGGAAAGTCCTCGACAAAACCTCCAACTCCAAAGACGAAGCCGCATTAAGACTCGCCGATATTAAAGAAGCTGTTGGCATTTCCCAAGAATGCAACGACGACGTCGTTCAGGTTGAGAAACATAGCCGCGTTGAGGGTGTATGGAGAGAGCTCCTCCTTCATCCTACACCGGCGGTTCGTCACATTTTAATCTGCGCCCATTGGAATTCATTTCTTTCAGCAGGCGTCGGGTATAGAAGCCGTCTTTTTGTACTGTCCCAGGATCTTTGAAAAAGCTGAGATTACATCTGATGACGATAAGTTACTCGCAACTATAGCCGTCGGATTTACCAAGACTATTTTCATCTTAGTGGCTACGTTTTTGAGTGATAGAATCGGACGACGGCCATTGATTTTGAGTAGTATGGGGGTTCTGATCCTGTCCCTTGCCACCCTCGGATTCTCTGTAACGGTCATTGATCACTCACACGTAAAGTTACCATGGGCTGTTGCATTAGCCATGACCATGGCGTTCTTCTCGATAGGGATGGGGCCCATCGCATGGGTCTACAGCTCTGAGATCTTCCGGTTGAAGCTACGAGCTCAGGGAGCGAGTATGGGAGTTGCAATGAATAGGGTTGTAAGTGGGGTCGTGAGTATGGCTTTCTTACCCCTTTACAACGCCATAACAATCGGCGGAGCCTTCTTCCTTTTCACGGGAGTCGCAGTGGTGTCCTGGGTGTTCTTTTATACGATGTTCCCGGAAACACAGGGTAAAACCCTTGAAGAGATGGAGGTCCTTTTTGATAACTTCGATCGGTTGAGGGACTCCAACCGCAAGAGGAGGAACAGTCAACTTATCGGCAACAGTAACGGAAACAGTGGCGGTCCTAGTAGCGTTCAGTTACGGGCGGTGTCTGAACCTGGAGGGTAATTTGGTAAATATAAAAATAAAGATAAGTTAACAAACACTTCTTACAATTTATTTTTACAAACGTTGACGTGATAACTCATATTTGGTATAAAAATAAAGATAAGTTAACAAACACTTCTTACAATTTATTTTTACAAACGTTGACGTGATAACTCATATTTGGTATAAAAATAAAGATAAGTTAACAAACACTTCTTACAATTTATTTTTACAAACGTTGACGTGATAACTCATATTTGGTCAAACAAGACCCATTGTTGGGCAGATAAAATCTATTACGAACTGACCAATTGCGTTGACATGTAATTTTTGTGACAAAAATATAATGAGAAGGGTTTGCGAGTATGGTATTACTATAAATATAATTATGTTTTAAATATTTTAGTATAACTTTCTAAAAAGATAGTGATGTTTGAGTGAGAGTGTTGAACGAAGAGAAGAAAAGAATGACAAACCCTTGTTCAATGAAAAATCATAAATTATGAATGAAAAACATAATATTCTATCTATAGTTTGTCCAAGTTTGGTTTGATACGTTGCTATGATTTTGATGCCCACAAGTTATTCTATATAGTAATGCTACATCCACAGCCTTTTTTTACAAGCTTTCTCTTGCAACTTTAAATGTAGATTGTTGCTAACCTAAGTGATAAAAGTAACCAAATGTGATTTCAGGATGATGATTTATGGGATAATGTTTGAGAGATATCTTTTAGCCTATGCTAGTTATAACTGATATTCTGTTCCTAGCAACTACTTTTCATAACTTCTATCAAGGATTAAGATAGACCATTTACCTTGAATAACTCCTTAAAACTGCTCTTTAACTGAACAACTGTCTTAACTGCATAACATTAACTGAATGATTGTGGCATGTGGCCACTTTAAATCTTACATGTCTAACCCAAATAATAAGTTTCACTAGGTGGGTGTTTCAAAATCAATTGAGATATTTCCTAACCTAATGTCAAAATGAAGATTGAAGCCAGCAAGAATATAACAAATATTGAAACAGATTGGCCCTCAACATTTAACTTGGTATAGTTATATATTTATAGAACAAATGAAAATGAATGAATAAATGAACATGTAAGAAACGGGCAGAGATGGAGGCTGTAGTTGCAGTCATTGTCTTAGATGAAGACAAAGAGAGTCCATGCAAATAATCGAGACGTGGTTGGGAATCTGACACAGGACTAGCTTAATGAAAACTTTTAGAGATTCAGATCATAGAATATATAATTCAGGGACCCATTTTAGTTATAATATAGTATCCATAATTGAAGCCTGTAGGGATGGGTGATCATGGCTACTCAAGCAATTGGGTAACGAAGAATTATATTTTTACAAGCCTCACTTGGAACCCACCAGTAGGTTACAACCAGCTTAATTCTTCTCACTTTCTCAGTGATCAGTTGTCAACTGTGTTGTGGTGGTTCTGAAATCTTTTCTACCCAAAACTGCGGTGGAGATCCTCGGAAAAATCACAACTATAATAAAAGAATTACAAAGAAGATTTCTCAATGGAAATTGCAGCCTCACGTTCACTCATCTCCGGATGAAACCTCTTGCGAAGATTTCCAATTGAGTCACCTCTACTAAAGCAAGGTAATCCATTGTGTAGCATTAACAGCACGGTGTTAATGATACTGTCCATGTAACGACGAGCAGCAAGATAACCCTTAGGGGGTGTTTGGTTCAAGGAATATTAGATTATTGAAAATGTTGGATTACTAAAAAGTTAGATTACCTTGAAGATTCTGGGAATCTTTAGGAAAATATGTTTGGTTAATTATTGAGTATGTTATATTAATATGTTTGGTTGAGAGAAATAAATTGATGAGTATGTTATTTAAATTATTAAATTGTCCTTTAATTAAATATTATCATTATATTATTTTTTAATATTGATTATTATAAACCCCCTACATTTAAAAACTTAGCAAAAACAACCCCATAATAAAAGTTTGGAAAATCAACAAAGCACCTCTACCAACCTAGCCACTGTTGGTCACCAGCAACCACCGCTAGCCGTCAGGAGCCGGCAACCTAACGGCATACGGAAGGTAGAAAATGACCTCTATGCGCAATACGGCTATTTCCAGCCAAAGATTTGGTCGTTAACGGCATTAACTTTGAGATAAAAGTTTTCAACAGAACGTATAAAGATAAAAAGATCCAACTGTTGAAAATGTTTTCATAACCTTACAAATTGATGCCATGTATCACTCTTCAAAACCCTAGATGGATCTAGTAATTGGGTCATTTCATGGCTCAGCTTGAAGTGTGCGCTCTCAAAACGCATATTTCCACCAGGTGATGTTTCCAAAATGAAACCAAAATCAATATGGACAAGCCGTCCCTTGCTGCATGTATCTTTATTACTGATACTAGAGAGTTATTTACTTTTCTAAAGGATTTGGGGGAGATAGTGAGCCAAACAAGTGATAATAGTGACACGATTTGTCAAGTAGCCGTTCAAAATAGTAAAAAAATTAATAAATCATACGAGCTAGAGCATACTTGACTTCTGCCCCGTGTATTAGGCATAACACAAACTGCAAAATAAGAAAAGCTTAATAGAAGGAAGTGTAAACAGTATACATAGATAACCCTTGTAACTTGTAAGTTAAAACTGGTTCATAGCACTCATCAGAACCAAATTTTTTGGCCTTGGTGACATTTTCTTAGTAACCAATAATTTCAAACATTGGAAGCAAAGGAAAGAGTACATGAATTGTGCCATTCGGAGTAGGATAAATAGGCAATAATTGAAGAGTATGTGAAATGTAAATTGCAAGGAAGGAAGGGGGGCTCGACTTTGAGTATTGACTTGACTATATGAAAATGTGAAGTCCATTAATTATCTAACTAATAAGAAGCTGATGGACCCGAAATACACAGCTGGTACTCACGCAGGACAGGCAAGGGAAGGCAAGGGCAAAAGGGGCAAATCACCAAAGACAGGTGTCCTGTTAGTTAGGATTTAATGTCAGAATAAAAGAGTGGTGGTACCACAGAGGAAGATATCATTTTTTTTGTTTCATGAATTGAATGTGGGAGGTACTGGCCCTCGAAGACCAGTGGTGTTTTTGTTTACTGTTTCATTCCATCAACCTATTGTTTCCTTAACTCTTTACAATTATCAATATAGCATTTTCCATTATTTTGAGCTGTGGTTGGATTTGGTGTTGGAATCTTGCTGAATGTGTGCTTGGTTTTATTGTATTGTTGCATTTGAGTTGTGTGTGTTGCGTTTAAGTTGAGTAGAGATTTGTGAAGGTGCTGGGTTTCATCAGAAGCCTACCTTTGTCCTGGGGTGGGAAAAAGTCCCTTTTAAGACTGCAACACCTTTGAAAATTCAAATTCTATATAGATAAACAGTGTAGTTGGACTCATTGGTCCAAGAAATGATGTAAGCCGATCGTCTGGCCTTCCTTCTTGTTCTATATAAGTTCAACTCTCTTCCAACTTTCATGGCAGCTTCAAATTCAGTACTCTTCAAAGACCAGATAGCTAACACCATACACTCTTAATCTCCTTCTCTTTCTCTCTCGCTAGCTTTGCTTATTTTCAAACATGGCTAGCCAGGGGGCCCAGACTACTGCTGCTACTACTACTCATGTTGACCAACGTCCCAAATCCCTTGCAGATTTTGATCCTCCGCAGAAACCAAAACGCAACAAGTATGCTTTCGCTTGGGCCATGCTAGCTTCCATGACTTCCATCTTGCTCGGCTATGGTAACTTAAACTTAATTACTAACGAAAATAAACAATGAAAGAAACTTGTATAATATTGAGATTTGATAAATCTTATGCATGTGTGTTTTTTTTGTTTTGTTTTGTTTGACAGACATTGGAGTAATGAGTGGGGCGGCAATCTATATTAAAAAGGACCTCAAAATCAGCGACGTGCAAGTGGAGGTTCTGGTGGGGATCCTCAACCTTTACTTACTGTTAGGTTCGGCGGCGGCCGGAAGAACCTCCGACTGGATCGGGCGGCGCTACACCATCGTACTATCTGGGGCTATATTCTTTGCAGGAGCTCTGCTGATGGGTTTCGCCACAAACTATGCGTTCCTAATGGTGGGTCGTTTTGTCGCTGGTATTGGCGTCGGTTATGCTCTCATGATCGCCCCTGTTTACACTGCCGAAGTTTCGCCCGCTTCCTCTCGTGGCTTCCTCACTTCTTTCCCTGAGGTAATTTGAATTTACTTTGTTCTTCTTCTCCTTCACAACTTTACGCATTAATTAGAGCTCGTAAAGTCACCACTTTCATGGAACTTTCCATAAAAGAGTACTCTTCCAATACTAAAAATAGAAACTTTTATTACTGCACCACAGGTGTTCATTAATGCAGGGATATTACTGGGATACGTTTCAAACTACGCATTCTCGAAGCTGTCACTTCACTTGGGATGGCGAATGATGCTTGGCATCGGCGCCATCCCCTCCGTGCTGCTGGCCGTCGGCGTCTTAGCCATGCCTGAGTCACCTCGTTGGCTGGTCATGCAGGGTCGACTCGGAGACGCCAGGAAAGTCCTGAACAGAACCTCCGACTCCAAAGACGAAGCCGCCTTAAGACTCGCCGATATTAAAGAAGCTGCTGGCATTCCCCAAGAATGCAACGACGACGTCGTTCAGGTTGAGAAACGTAGCCACGGTGAGGGTGTATGGAGAGAGCTCCTCCTTCATCCTACACCGGCGGTTCGTCACTGTTTAATCTGCGCCGTTGGTATTCATTTCTTCCAGCAGTCGTCGGGTATAAACGCCGTCGTTTTGTACAGTCCGAGGATCTTTGAAAAAGCCGGGATTACATCCGATGACCTCATATTACTCGCAACTGTAGCCGTCGGATTTGTCAAGACTCTTTTCATCTTAGTGGCTACATTTTTGCTTGATAGGATCGGACGGCGGCCATTGCTTTTGAGTAGCGTGGCGGGTATGATCCTTTCCCTTGCCACCGTCGGATTCTCTTTAACGGTCATTGATCACTCCCACGTTAGGATACCATGGGCCGTTGGATTAGCCCCACCACGGTGTTATCATACGTCGCGTTCTTCTCGATCGGTATGGGGCCCCTCACGTGGGTCTACAGCTCAGAGATCTTCCCGTTTCAGCTACGCTCTCAGGGAGCGAGTATGGGAGTTGCAATGGGTGGGGTTACAAGTGGGGTCCTGTCAATGAGTTTCATATCACTTTACAAGGCTATATCAATCGGCGGAGCCTTCTTCCTTTTCGCGGGAATCGCAACGGTAGCCTGGCTGTTCTTTTATACCATGCTCCCGGAAACACAGGGTAAAACCCTTGAAGAGATGCAGGTCCTTTTCGGTAACTTTCATTGGTTGAGGGATTCCAAGCGCAAGAAGAGAAACACTAAACTTTTCGGCAACGGTGATGGAAACAGTGACGGTTCTAGTAACGTTCAGTTAGGGCCGGTGTCTAAGCCCATTACTAACTAGAGGGTAACTTGGTAAATATGATGCTGTTTTAAATATTTTAGTGTAACTTTCCAAAAGGATAATGATGTTTGAGTGAGAGGGACGAAGGAGGAGAAGAAAAAAAATGACAAAACCTGATGCAATGAAAAATCATAAATTATGCAGTGAAATACAATATATTCTATCTATATTTTGTCCAAGTTTGGTTTGTTACGTTGCTATGATTTTGATGCCCATAAGTTATTCTATATCATAAAATTTGTTCAAATTTTAAACCAATTCAGCTTTATTAAACTTGACTGTTAAGGAGGTTTACTCCCTTCTTTGAGTTTTTGGGTTCAAACTTTGGGATCATCTATCATATTGTGATTTACTTAATCCTTTGAGCTTGTAAGATGTTTAATACTTTGAAAATTAGTTGAGATGCGTACAAGTTGAGTCGGATACCCTGATTACAAAAAATAAAAAAAATAAAAAAATTTACAAACAAAGAAACCAAACAGCTCCTAAATAAATGGATGTTTTAATTGAAATCCATTTGTGTATCACCAACTAAGGATGAAAATTTTGGTGGAGCAATATCTTTGCTTAATGTTATTTGGGTACTATGATTTGTCTTATACTAGGACAAACCGGGGAAAGTTGCATCAATTAGAGAAGCTAATGAGTGGTTTGATAAGAACTCTTTGGTGTTTGATGTATTATTTAAGCAGATCTTCCTAATTCTAATTCTTCAAGGTGTTAAGAGTAGCACCTGAGCTTCTTTCAAGATTCAATGACGTAGACGCTGTCTCGAAACTCCCAAACATTAAAAAAAAAAAAAAAAATTGGGAAGCTGAATGTTGTGATCAACAAATTGAGTTTGATTATGAAAGCGATTAACGTTGAAAATTGGCATGTGATTGGATCCTTTGAGGTGGGGATGATATATAGCTATTTTTTTTGTTTTTGTTTATGTGCTTTTCCTTTCTTTTGAAGTCATTTCTTTTGTGTTTGGTTCTGCCTTTTCTTATTTTCTATATATATTTTTAACAAATTAAATTATGTGGTTATTGTTGCTTTAATAATGAGTGGTCCATTAGCTTGCATGGGTTGATTGAATTGACTACCAATAATAATGCAAAAGCAAAGGAGACCTTATATTATTACAAGAAAAGTTAACCTTCTACTACATGACAAGTTTAAGAAGTGGTCCAATCAGAATTTTAATTTGCAAATACTGGGTTTTCTGTTTGGTCATTTTCGACTTTGGAAAATTTGAGTAGTGTTTGAAATGTGTTTTTGTTCTTTTGGTTTTAGAGTAGAATTCCATAAAGTCTCACCATGTTTTATCCGGTGGGTGATCAAATCAATTGAAATATTGAAAGCCTAATGTCAAAATGGTCTCTTATACATTGTCTCGTGGAAGTAACTAAATGTATATAAACTTAATGTGGAACTGGAAATAACTGAATGTGTATATACTTAATGCGAAACTAGAAATAACTGAATACATATATTCTTAATGCGAAACTGGATTACTTACCTCCAACCATTTTGTCCAAGCGTTATAAGAGAATCAATCCAGAGATGATAGAAGTCAAATTTATATTGTTGTTAACCTAAGTGATAAAAGTAATCAAATGTGAATTTTAGGATGATGATTTGTGAGAGAATGTTGGAAGATGTCATTTGGCCTATGCAAATTATAGCTGATATTTTGTTCCCAACAACTACCTTTCATAACTTCTATCAAGAATTAAAATAGACAGTTTACCTTGAACAACTCTTTAAAACCGCTCATTAACTGTATAATGTTAACTGAATAATTGTCTTAACTGTATAATGTTAACTGAATAATTGTGGCATGTGACCATTTTAAATCTTACATGTCTAACCAAAATAATGGCTCCGTTTGGTTCACAATTTTGTGTTTTTGAGAAAAGTTTTTTGAAAAAAGTTAAAAAAAAAGTTGAATTGGGCGGGTATTACGATGTAGGATTTACAAATTAAAAAATACCCCATATGTTTGTTTTTTTACAAAACACCCCTTATAATAAAATATTAAAAGTTAACAAAAACACCCCCAATCCACCCTCAAATATGGACACCGCCACCACCGCGGAGGGTGGCCGGAGTTGCCGTAACAAAAACATTAAAAATATTTAGGGGTATTTAATTGAATTAACAAATTTAGGGGGTTTAAAAAATGTTGAATAAAATTAAATAATATTGTGAGTTTTTGGGTATTTTACTGTTTAACTTTTTTGGGAATACTAAAAATAGTATTCCCAAAATCCAACCAAACGAAGCCAATAAGTTTCACTAGGTGGGTGTTTCAAAATCAATTGAAACTAATGTCAAAATGAAGATTGAAGCCAGCAAGAACATAACAAATATTGAAACACATTGGCCCTCAAAATTTCACTTGGTGTAGTTATATATTTATAGAACAAATGATAATGAATGAATAAATGAACATCTAAGAGATGGAGGCTGTAGTTGTAGTCATTGTCGAAGACAAAGAGTATCCATGCCAATAATTGAAGAGTATGTGAAATGTAAATTGCAAGGAAGGAAGGGGGGCTCGACTTTGAGTATTGACTTGACTATATAAAAATATGAAGTCCATTAATTAATTACCTAATTAATCAATTAGTCAATTATCTAATTAATAAGGGCATCTCCAAATGACACTTTATATAACCTAAACTCTTTATTATAAAAAGTTTATCCATAGAAAAGAGTCCAATAGACTCTTTATTATTTAAATATAAATTAAAGAGTGAGTCTGACTCTCCACATTTAGAGAGTCAAATCCTAATTTTAAATAATAAATTACAAGTTTCTATTAATTTTATTTATGATTTATCTCTCCTAAGTTTTCTTCTTGAAAAAAATATTTTATCTCTTAAAATTTAAAGTGTCTATTAGATTTGAATAAAATTTTTATTCTTTATTTTTAAAAATCAATAAAGTTACTCTTTATTTATACGAAAAATACTTTGGAGATAGCTCTAAGAAGCCTACCTTGGCCCTTGGGTAAGAAAACGTCGCTTACCCTTTTCAGACTGCAACACCTTTGAAATTTCAAATTCTATATGGATAAACAGTGTAGTTGGGCTCATTGGTCCAAGAAATGATGTAAGCCGAAGTCTGGACTTCCTTCTTGTTCTATATAAGTTTACAACAAAGCTACGGACATCGATGATTTTACATCGAAAATGTGTACCAGCTTACGTGTACCCCTAACTCACACCTAACAAAGCTATGGATCGATTATTTTATACCGAAAATGTGTATCAACCTACGTGTACCCCTGACTCACACTAGTAGTCCAGACACCTGATTTTTCTATAAATATTTTTCTAGTGAATGGTCGTCCATCAAATATAGACGGCCGTTCACTTACATGGACTCCCGTCCATATTATATGGACGGGGGTCTATTTACTACAGACGGGCGTCTCCATTTAAAGGACGCCCCTCCATAAGTAAAATAGAATAATTTTTTTTTTATAAAAATTAGGGATGGCCGTTCATCTGTTATGGACGGTTGTTCCTTCATTTTGGACAGACGCCCGCAAATAAGGGACGCCCGTCCTTAACCAAAATATGAAAATAAAAAAAAAAATAAAAAACTTTGGGGACAGCCGTCCATAAATTTTGGACGGCTGTTCTTTACGTTCCATAAAAAAAAAAAAAAATTTCTAAACAAAAATAGCAAGCCCCTCTTCTTCTTCGTCTTCATTCCCAATCTCCTCTCTTCTTCTTTGTCTTTGTTTTATGAGATAGGCGTGCCAAATCCAAAGGCTTCAAAGCCCTGAAAACTACAGAAGCAAAACAAGGAGAGCACGGACAACTTTATCAGAAACTCCAAGTAAGTTCTTTACTTGTTGCAATGACTGGCAAATAAATTTTCTGTAAAGGAATATATATTTTTTTTTATTACTGGGCTTTAGATTTTAGCAAAAGGGGGCTAATTTTGATTTATTAGCTTTTAAAGTTGTCACTTTGTTGATAGTTGATACTTGAATCTTTTTTAAGCAAATGTTTTAGTCTGTATACCTTTTAAATATTTGTAGTACATTACCTATCAAAAGAACTAGTTTCCCATAGTGGAATTCCAGCAACTCAATCAGATCTATTACGAATTTATGATTTGTTTTATGTTTCATAATAAAACTCAGTATGCTGGCAAAGAAATGTTTTGTGAATGTCTCAGGAAGCACGTAATAAATACATAGACGGTGAACTAGAAAATGCCTATCAGGAGTTTGTCAATCAATATATTTCAAGAGCAGATGGAGGCGTACCAAGTATTTTCAGGAACGATCTTGCTGGGGTAGGAACAACAGCGATAACACCCTCTTTGAATTCCAACCAGAAGAATACCTATCTACAATATAATACACTTGAGAGAATCGAAGAGTGTCTCAGCCTTCAGAAGCAAGCTATCAGTTCCAGAGGTTACCAGCTCCAGAACCAGAATGTCGCTCATTCTGAAACAAGAAGCAACATGACTTCAGATGGGTATTCATTTCCTGCATATAATTCAACAAATGCTAACAATGCGCAGGTCAATCTCAAAGAACAAACCCCGAGTTTTCTGCCCCAGGATGTTGCTTCTGCAACCACAAGCTTAATGGCCTCGCTTGGGTTTTCTTTCCCAGCATATAATCCAATCAATGCTATTGATGTGAATATTGGCCTGAAAGACCAACCTCAGAGTTTTCTGCCCCAAAATGCAGTTTATCATAATCAGCCTCAGAGTGCAGCACGTGGCTATCAGCCCCAGAATGTAGCTTACGGTTATCAGCCTCAGAATGCAGCTGATTTTGCAACCAATGACTTCCCAAATTCAATAAGGAATTATCTGGGAATTGCAGCTAATTCGGCGGCTAATTCAGAGGAGTTGGGGAGTGAAGACGAAGAAAAAGAGAGGAGATGGGGAATGAAGAGGAAGAAGAAGAGCGAAGAACAAGAGGGGCTTGCTATTTTTGTTTAGAATTTTTTTTTTTTTTTTTTTTAAAGTATGGAAGCCTATCGAAACCTAAGGGATGGGCGTCCATTCCTAATAATGGATGCCCGTCCAAACATAAGGGATGACCGTCCCCAAAGTTTTTTTTTAATTTTTTTAATTTTCATATTTTCGTTAAGGACGGACATCCTTTATTTGTGGGCGCCCGTCCAAAATGAAGGGATGGTCGTCCATAACGGATGAACGGCCGTCCCTAATTTTTATAAAAAAAATTTATTCTATTTTACTTATGGACGGGCGTCCTTGAAATGGGGACGCCCGTCCGTAGTAAATGAACCCCCGTCCATATAATATGGATGAGAGTCCATGTAATATGAACGGACGACCATTCACTAGAAAAATATTTATAGAAAAATCAAACATCTGGATTGCTGGTGTCGTAGGTCGATACACATTTTCGGTGCAAAATAATCGGGGTCTCGTAGCTTTGTTGATAAGTTCAACTCTCTTCCAACTTTCGTGGCAGCTTCAAATTCACTCTTCAAAAACCAGATAGCTAATACCATACACTCTTAATCTCCTTTTCTCTCTTTCTCTCGCCAGCTTGCTTGTTTTCAAACATGGCTAGCTCGGGAGCGGAGAATACACCATCGACCAACGTCCCCAAAACTCTTGCAGATTTTGATCCTCCCCAGATACAAAAACGCAACAAGTTTGCTTTCGCTTGCTCCATTCTAGCTTCCATGACTTCCATGTTTCTCGGCTATGGTAAAACTTTTGAAGACTAAAACTGTTAAAGCTTTCACTAATCAAGGTATTATAATTAGATTTATTTTCTATTTTATCAGTTTTAGGTATGTGTATTTCTCATTTTATTTTAGTTTATTTTAGGGTTAAATCATGCTTATGTTTTGGAGGTTTTTTATTTTAATTTAATGGAAAAAGACACAGATCTTGTGAGCTTGTTTTGTGGTTAAGAATGTTCTTGCTTTCCCAAATTAAATTTTAACTATATTTTACTGAACGTTATTCTTCACCCTTCACCCACCACTTTTCTACATTTCAAATGTTACCATTTAGTTGCTCAAAATTATTAAAGAAGATTGAGTTATTATCTATGTTTATACTAAAAAAAAATTCCCTTTTTTTATAAATTCATATTAAAAGTTAAGACAACATTGACTTAATTTAAATTTTGGTTGACTTTAACTTATACTAGGCCTGATCAAAGTCATGAAAATTTATATTATAATCTTTGAAAGAAAAAAAAAAAAGAGAAATAAGAAATTTGTGTAGAATATTTTTGTTGGATTGTGATTATTGTAAACTCTTTTAATTATATTAGATTTAAGTGGATCGTTAGATTCCCATGGTCTTCTGCTCTCTTTAATTGAAGAGGTTTTTTCACGTAGAAATTTTCTTATGTTTCCTCGTGAATTATATGTTATTTTCAATTTGCTTAAGGTTTTGCTTCTCATAAATTTATCCAAGTGGTTAAGTATTGTGTTACTATATTATTTTCTTTCATATTCTTGATATTGTATTATTTTATTTACTTTTATGATTTTTTTTAAAGTTTTCACAAATAATGTGAGAGCACGGAGGCCGCCTGGGCAAAATCCACTGCCCTAAGAGCTTGTAAAGTCGCCACCTTCCTGGAATTTTCAATAAAAATGCACTCTTCCAATACTAAAAATAGCTTTTATTATTGCACCACAGGTGTTCATTAATGGAGGGGAATTACTGGGATGCATTTCAAACTACGCATTCTCGAAGCTGCCACTTCACTTGGGATGGCAAATGATGCTTGGCATCGGCGCCATCCCCTCCGTGCTGTTGGCCGTCGGCGTCTTAGCCATGCCCCTGAGTCACCTCGTTGGCTGGTCATGCGGGGAGGTCGACTCGGAGACGCCAAGAAAGTCCTGAACAGAACCTCCGACTCCAAAGACGAAACCGCCTTAAGACTTACCGATATTAAAGAAGCTACTGGCATTCCCCAAGAATGCAACGACGATGTCGTTCGGGTTGAGAAACGTAGCCACGGTGAGGGTGTATGGAGAGAGCTCCTCCTTCATCCTACATCGGCGGTTCGTCACTGTTTAATCTGCGCCGTTGGTATTCATTTCTTCCAGCAGTCGTCGGGTATGAACGCCGTCGTTTTGTACAGTCCTAGGATCTTTGAAAAAGTTGGGATTACATTCTTTTCATCTTAATGGCTACATTTTTGCTTGATAGGATTGGACGGCGGCTGTTGCTTATCAGTAGTGTGGCGGGTATGATCCTGTCCCTTGCCACCCTCGGATTCTCTTTAACGGTCATTGATCACTCCCACGTAAGGTTACCGTGGGCTGTTGGATTAGCCCTCACCACGGTGTTATCATATGACGCGTTCTTCTCGATCGAAATGGGGCCTATCACGTGGGTCTACAGCTCAGAGATCTTCCCGTTACGGCTACGCGCTCAGGGAGCAAGTATTGGAGTTGCAATGAATAGGGTTGTAAGTGGGGTCATGGAAATGACTTTCTTATCCCTTTACAAGGCCATATCAATCGGTAGAGCCTTCTTCCTTTTCGCGGGAATCGCAACAGTAGCCTGGCTGTTCTTTTATACCATGCTCCTGGAAACACAGGGTAAAACCCTTGAAGAGATGCAGGTCCTTTTTGGTAACTTCCATTGGTTGAGGGATTCCAAGCGCAAGAAGAGAAACACTCAACTTTTCAACAATGATAGCGGAAATGATGACAATTCTAGTAACGTTCAGTTAGGGCCGGTGTCTAAGCCCATTACTAACTAGAGGGTAACTTGGTAAATATGATGCTGTTTTAAATATTTTGGTGTAGCTTTCTAAAAGGATAGTGATGTTTGAGTGAAGAGGGATGAAGGAGGAGAAGAAAAAAATGACAAACCCTTATGTAATGAAAAATCATAAATTATGTGGTGAAATACATTATATTCTATCTATAGTTTGTCCAAGTTTGGTTTGTTACGTTTCTATGATTTTGATGCCCATAAGTTGTTGCTATGATTTTGTCCAGGTTCAGTTTTATTAAACCTGACCGTTAAGGAGGTTTACTCCCTTCTTTGAGTTTTTGGGTTCAAACTTTGGAGTCACCTATCACATTGTGATTTACTTGGTTCTTTGAGCTTGTAAAGTGTTCAATACCCTGAGGATTAATTAAGATACACACAAGTTAGCCCGGATACCCCAGTTACCAACAAAAAAAAAAAAAAAAAAGAATTTAAAAACAAAGAAACCAAACACCTCCTAAATAAATGAATGTTTTAATTGAAATCCATTTGGGTATCACCAAATAAGGATGAAAATTTTGGTGGAGCAATATCTTTGCTTACTGTTGTTTGGGTACAATGATTTGTCCTATATTAGGGGAAAACGGGAAAAGGTGCAACAATTAGGAAGCTAATGAGTGGGTCGATTGGAACTCTTTAGTGTATTACTCAAGAGGTCATGAATTCGAGTTTAGGGATGGGCACGGGCCGGGGACCCCCTTCCCTTTCCCCGTCCCCGTTATCTACTCCCATGACCATCCCCGACCCATCCCCGTGGGAGGGGATTTTTCTCATGATCGTCTCCAACCCGTGGGGATGGAATCAATCCCATCCCAGCCCAGCCTGCCTTGATGAATAAGGCTTTGCAGGGAATTTTCCCCCACGGGGATTTATCCCCCGAACGAGGATTTTTGCCCTGTGTAGATCAAAACTTTCTGCATGTTCTCACGACAATGATATTAAATTATTATAATTATTTTAATATTGAGAAACTAGCATGTTACTAGGTACTATATTTGACTGCTTAATTTTAGTAGTTAATTCATTAAAAAGGCTAAATTTATGGTAAGAAAATATAAAATCAACAATTTCTTGTAAAATTTAAATTAAGATTTAAAAAGCAATACATAACTACCACCATAAACTAATTTAATTGTTACTAAGTTAGTGACACCTTTTCTATATAGTACTAAACAGAGGAATTTAGATTCCACATTCTGATGTTTTATGTTGCTGAGGCATTGTAATATTCCACTGAAATAGTCTCATCTGCTAAAATTCATAAAATAAATACCTGAAAAAAAATTTCACTGAGAATTGATATGAATATGGTGAATGACAACAATTTCTTGGCAAAAATTGAGACATGCTCATGGATTTCAAAACAATAAAATATAAACATCCTTCAGGCTACAACATAAACTCATAATATACTCAAATCATCCATTGCAACATAAACCTCATAATATATTGGTTTGGTAAATTATAATAATCTAATAAAAAAATTGTTTGGGCCATGTTTATTATTTTGTGAAATTCACAAAGTAATAATACATATATTTAATTATTAGACTCCCTCATTAAATTATTTTTTTATAAATTTAATACAAACATTATAAAGTATTATAAAAGTAAATATCATAAATATAGATACATTACTTGAAACCATGATTTAAATTCGAATTTTATCTACAATCTCGCAAAGGGAACAAAAAAAAACATAAAATTCCTAAAAAAGAGGGGCGGGGCGAGCAGGGTTCACAGGGACGGGTCGAGTTGAGTCGGGCTGGGGATTGCACTATCCCCTCCCTCGGCTGCGGGGTTTTTCTTGAGGACCATCCCCGGCCCTATCCCCGAATTTTTCGGGGATTCCCTGCCCCATTCGGGCTGGGTCGGTCTGGATCCCTGCGGGCCTGGGGCAAACGCCCATCTCTATTCGAGTTCCTCTTTAGGTGTTAAATAGCGGTAGCCACTAGAGTTCTTTCTCGGCCAGTAGTTCCAGAGTCTCGAGGATTAGTTGAGGTACGCGTAAGTTGATTCGGAAACTCCCGACCATAAAAAAAAAAAAAAAAAAATTGGGAAGCTGAATGGTGTGATCGACAAATTGAGTTTGATTATGAAAGCAGTTAACGTTGAAAATTGGCATGTGATTGGATCCTTTGAGGTGGGGATGGTAGCTATTTTTTTTGTTTTTGTTTATGTGCTTTTCCTTACTTTTGAAGTCATTTCTTTTGTGTTTGGTTCTGCCTTTTCTTATTTTTTCTATATATTTTTAACAAATTAAATTATGAATAATACTACACATACATCATTTCCATACAACATTTCTCATACAACATTATGTGGCAAGATGTGATTGGATGAAAGTTTAATTTTAACTTTAAATTAGCCAATCATATCTTGCCACATAATGTTGTATGGAAAATGTTATATGAAAATGATGTATGTGTATATGGTTATGTTGCTTTAAGAATGAGTGGTCCAATAGCTGGCATGGGTTGATTGAATTGACTACCGATAATAATGCAAAAGCAAAGGAGACTTTATATTAATTCTTGCACATGTGTTATGTTTCCTATTTCTAAAGTTTGGCTTACAGTATTACTACAAGAAAAGTTAACCTTCTACTACATGACAGGTTTAAGAAGTGGTCCAATCAGCTTGCGTATCAGAATTTTGATTTGCAAATTCTAGGTTTTCTGTTTAGTCATTTTCGACTTTGGAAAATTTGAATAATGTTTGAAATGTGTTTTTGTTCTTTTGGTTTTGGAGTAGAATTCCATAAAGTCTCACCATGTTTTATCTGATGGGTGATCAAATCAATTGAAATATTGTAAGCCTAATGTCAAAATGGTCTCTCATACAATGTCTTGTGGAAATAACTAAATGTACATATACTTAATATGGAACTGGAAATAACTGAATGTATATATTCTTAATGCGAATCTAGATTACTTACCTCCAACCATATTGTCCAATCGTTATAAGAGAATCAATCCAGAGATGATAGAAGTCAAATGTATATTGTCGTTAACCTAAGTGATAAAAGTAACCAAATGTGAATTTCAAGATGATGATTTGTGAAAGAATGTTTGAGAGATGTCTTCTAGCCTATGCCAATTATAGCTGATATTCTGTTCTCAACAACTACCTTTCATAACTTCTATCAAGGATTAAGATAGACAGTTTACCTTGAACAACTCCTTAAAACCACTCCTTAACTGCATAATGTTAACTGAATAATTGTGTTAACTGCATAATGTTAACTATATAATTGTGGCATGTGACCATTTTAAATCTTACATGTCTAACCCAATTAATAAGTTTCACCAGGTGGGTGTTTCAAAATTAATTGAAATATTTCCTAACCTAATGTCAAAATGAAGATTGAAGCCAGCAAGAACATAACAAATATTGAAACACATTGGCCCTCAAAATTTCACTTGGTGTAGTTATATATTTTATAGAACAAATGAAAATGAATGAATAAATGAACATGTAAGAGATGGGCAGAGATGGAGGCTGTAGTTGTAGTCATTGTCGAAGACAAAGAGAGTCCATGCAAATAATGGAGATGTGGTCTGGGAATCTGCACAGGACCAGCTTAATGAAAATCTTTTAGATGTTATGCAACGGAAACATAAACTCTAACACTAACTATTGAATATAATAATAACAAGTAGTAAAACATAAATAAATAACCAAAATTAAATGCAAAAATAAAGAATACCAAGAATTAACGAGGTTCGGTATTGAAACCTACGTCCTCGGGCGCTGCAAAAGAAAACTCCACTATCTCCAAACAATATTACAAACTTTTGGGCAATACAACAAATACCCAAAACAAAAGAGAGATACAACAAAACTTATAAACTAAAGGGTCCTTAAAGAAAGAACCCTAAACAAAAGAAGTATAATGGAATTACATCTTGGGATACAAATAACAATGATTTAGGTCCTTATGTATAGGCCCCAAAAGTTTCCCACTTTTCATTCCCAAACAATGTGGGACAAACTAACATTTTGGCCTATTACATATAAGTCCCTAAACGTTTTTCCATTATCACTTCTACCCCTATGTGATTTGCTAAATGAGCCATTTTTCCAACAAATCTCCACCTTGGTGAATTAGCAAACCTTCAAAGTTTTGTATTCTTCTGTCAAATTTTGCAACACCTTCAAATGCACCAAAAGACACAGTCAAGCTTGCAGGATGTTGATCAAGTTCAAACAATAAATGAACTTGACCCTTGTCACTACTAAAGTCAACATGTCTGTAGGATTATCTTCTGTGCCAATCTTCTGGAAAATCATTTTCCCATTTTCAATATAATCCTACACAAAAACTAAACCAATATCTATAGTACATAAAATATACTATAGAAACCATTTCACAACTTGCAAATGTCCTTTACCAGGATCATGTATATGCCTGCTCACCATACTAACTGCTTGTGAAATATCAGGCCTTGTGTACCCATGGCCCATCATACATTGATCAAATCGCTTGTACCTGTCTTGGTGATCGCTTCAAACTATATAGCGATTTCTTCAATCTGCAAACCCAGTTTTTCTTTCCAGCAACCCTATAATCATCTGGCTGAGTCTTGTAGATTTCCTCTTCTAAACTGTCTTGGTGATTGCTTCAAACTATATAGCGATTTCTTCAATCTGCAAACCCAGTTTTTCTTTCCAGCAACCCTATAATCATCTGGCTGAGTCTTGTAGATTTCCTCTTCCAAACTATCATGTGAAAACGCAATTTTCACATCCAATTGAACTAGTTCAAAATCAAACTGTGCCACCAAGGTTAGCAAAATTAGAATGGAAGAACACTTTACCATAGGAGAAAACACTTCACTGTAATCAAATCCTTCCATTTGAGCGTATCCCTTTACAACCAACCTAACCTAACCTTGTGCCGAACATCTTCTCTATTAGGAAATTCCTTCTTCTTTGCATACACTCATTTGCACCCAATCGCCTTCTTATGTAGGGATCGCATTTCATCATTCATGGCCGGTTTCCATGATTCACAATTTGAACTCCTAACTACTTCTTTATAAGTAGTAGGAATATCATCACCTACGATTGGAAGTGCATAAGCCATTATCTTAGTGAAACGAGCAGGCTTGCAAATTTCTCGTCTTGACTTATTGTATGCAATCGATTCCTGTTGCTGATGAGATTCTTGGGGTAAAATCTACTTTTCATCTATAATATCCATATTAGTCACCTCAGAATCACTTTCTGTCTCGTGGACACTATCTGGTTCAACTGTTGTTTCAAACTCCACCTACTGCCGAGTATGCTCCACACACATATGCCACAGTTTGAGCATTTCTAAATCTGCATCCTCCTGTACAACTGTAGCTGTCGTTCCAATAACTGTACTACCATTATAGTAATACAAGTTGTTTCTCCTTGTGCCTTTCATTACCACAAGAGCGCTTGAAGAAACTTTTAGAATTCCATCTCGCATATTCACCATGAAGCCTTTAGATTCCAAGGCTCCCAAAGAGATGAGATTCTTTTTCAACTTCGGTACATACCGAACATCTGTCAGAGTTCTAGTCAAGCCATCATGATTCTTCAACCGAATTGAACCTATCCCATTTGTTTTACAAGCATCATCATTGCCCATATAAACAACTCCACCACGTTCTTCAAAATTAAAGAACCAGTCCTAGTGAGGACACATATGATAGGTACTACCTGAATCCATAATCCACTCATTTGATCCAGAGGTGGATGGTAGGCTAACTAGACAGAAATCTGACTCATCCTCTTCACGCTCAACAATGCATGCATTAGAAGCAGCTTTGCCCTCTTTCTTTTTCAACTTCGGACAATCTTTCTTCCAATGCCCATTCTCACGACAAAAGGCACATTGATCCCTATTGAGTTTTCCCTTCGAACGAGATCTTCCTCTTCTCTCATTCATGTATTTGTTTTCCAGCGCCTTCCATAACTTATTGGCAGAAGTCTATTTCATGAATGGATATTTCTGCTCTCTCCAAAGACATAAGCGAATCATCCCACACGCTTTTACATTCAACCTCACCTAGTCTTTCTCATAGACATCTTCTGGTTTTTCCTCCTCCAGAACGATATCTAGATCCTGCTAATATAAGCTATCCATTACCTCACTCTGCCACAAGCCAAAATTATTTTGGCCATCAAATTTTTCAACATCAATTTTTGCATTTGAAACCGTTATCATCTTTACTGGCACGGATGGTGGTGCCACGAACGATGATGCCTCAAATGATAAATCCTCGGACAATGATGCCATTTATGCCTTACTCAATTGGCTTGATAAACAAAATTCACAATAACCAAGCTCCACAAATTATTATATTCAATAGCTAACCAACAAATCAACAATAGCCCTAGGTAGTAGTAAGTGCTGAAATGATTAAATACGCATCAGAAAAATTCCCAGGAAACAATGGAGGGGTCACAAATGGTCCCACTTAAAATCCAATCTCCTTAGACTTTTATAGTCTTTTTGACAAAATTTTCCTAGACATGCATATAACCATACAAATAGTTACTCACTGTCCTAAACCTAGGCTCTGATACCACTTGTTATGCAACAGAAACATAAACTCTAACACTAGCTATTGAATATAATAATAACAAGTAGTAAAGCATAAATAAATAACCAAAATTAAATGCAAAAATAAAGAATACCAGGAATTAACGAGGTTCAGTATTGAAACCTACGTCCTTGGGCGCTGCAAAAGAAAACTCCATTATATCCAAACAATATTACAAACTTTTGGGCAATACAACAAATACCCAAAACAAATGGGAGATACAACAAAACTTGCAAACTAAAGGGTCCTTAAAGAAAGAACCCTAAACAAAAGAAGTATAATGGAATTACATCTTGGGATACAAATAACAATGATTTAGGTCATTATATATAGGCCCCAAAAGTTTCCCACTTTTCATTCCCAAACAATGTGGGACAAACTAACATTTTGGCCTATTACATATAAGTCCCTAAACCTTTTTCCATTATCATTTCTACTCCCATGTGATTTGCTAAATGAGCTATTTTTCCAACATTAGAGATTCAGATCATACAATATATAATTCAGGGACCCATTTTAGTTATAATATAGTATCCATAATTGAAGCCTGTAGGGATTGGTGATCATGGCTACTCACTTAGAGCCCACCACTAGGTTACAACCAGCTTAATTCTTCTCACTTTCTCGATCGCTTGTCAACCTGTCTCGTGGTGGTTCTGAAATATTTTCTACCCAAAACTGCGGTGGAGATCCTCGGAAAAATCATAACTATAATAAAAGAATTACAAAGATGATTTCTCATGGAAATTGCAGCCTCACGTTCACTCATCTCAGGACACTACAACAATATACACATATAGCTACGAAAATTAGCTACGAAAAGAAAAACTATAGCAAATACATATTTACAGCTATAAAAGTCAATATTTATAGCTAATTGAAATAATTTTAGTCATAAGAATTTCTCCCTCGAAGCTAATATTCATCTATTGCTTTAACTTATTAAAATTGTGGCAATAGCTATTCATTTAGCTACAATGTATTAGCTATGGTAAAACATTGTAGCTAATTAATGTATTTAGCTATAAATATTTCATTTACATGGCATATAGTATCATTATTTGCTATGAGTTTTAACTATATAGCTATTATTTGTGCATTAGCTATAAAATATTGAGATTTGTAGCTAATTAATGTATTTAGCTATAAACATTTTATGTACGTGGCATATAGTATCATTATTAGCTACAATTTTACTTATATAGCTATTATTTATACATTAGCTATAAAATATTAAAATTTGTAGATCATTAAGGTATTTAGCTATACAAATTTTATTTTCATGGTAGTGACAACATTTTAGTATCATTGTTAGCTGCTAGTCTCAATATATATTTAATATGTGTGTATTAACTATAAATTATTTGAATTTGTAACAAATAAAGAATGTGAAAATTAATTTGCTACAATCCTTATAGTATGCAGCTATAGATATTCTAATTTATCTTGTAAGTAATTATATCTTTATTACTTATGAATTAAATAGTTATAGTCAAATATAGTGATAATCACACCACTAAAATCAATAGTAAATGGAACCTTAAACCAATAGCTAACTTAAAAGAACTCTTCAGCGAGCTAAGATTGTGAGCTTTTGTAAAATAAAAATTATATTTTAAAGGATCTCTAAGGTTTTTGTCTTTTCTATGATGATTTAAAACTAACACTTTATAAAATGTAAGTGATTTTAGGTATGAGATATGAGATATTATAAAAATTGATAATGTTACATATTTTTATATATAAACTTGTATGTATATTTTAGATGACGATGATGACAGCGTTAATGAAACTATTCAAATTATTTATACATTTAATAAAAAGAATATTTGGTTGTATGGAAGATAAGTTTTATATAAAACTTGGTGTATATATCAAAATAACCAAAACCACCATTAATATATTTATCAAAACCTGTCTCACTTCACAAAGTATTAATATGAAAAGCAAATTAATTGAATTGTATAACCATAAAACTTTATAAAATTGAAAACATAATTTGTAAAATAAAGGGATTGAACTCAAATCGTACAATCATTTAAACAATAAAAACTGTATCAAAAATCTCGAAGCTTTCAAACAAATATAATATGAAAGATTAGAAAAAAATGTAACAAACAATCTAATAATCTATATGAGCAAATCCTCATCATCAATGTCACTATCATCAATGTCTTCAGCATCTCTCTCTTCATCAACACTATGATCATCATCAACAATCGCACTACTAGAACCAGATATCTCATGTCTCTTCCAATTGATTAAGTCACCATCATCTTCAAATATATTTGTAATTTGATGATCTATTTGAGCTATCTTGTTGGAAAGCTTCTTCATCAATAGATGATTTTTCACCACATGGTAGGTCATAAAAGCTATCCGGACGACCTTTTAAAACAACAAGCCAATTAGGATTGGAACCATCATTAACATAGAATATTTGTTGTGCTTGAGATGCAAGCACAAATGGTTCATCTGTATATAATTTTCGAAAGTATTAACACTAACAAAACCATACTTATCGCTTCTTCACACCTCTTCCAATCACATGAACATCCCACCAATCACATTTAAATAACACAATCCGTTTTTCATTCAAATATTGAAGTTCAATTATTTCATTAAGAACTCCATAATAATCTATATTTTTATCCTCCACCATTCCTTTTACCAAAACACCACTATTTTGCTTTACCCTTTTTCCTTCAAGTTGCTTAGTGTGAAACCTAAAACCATTTATGATATAGCCTGAAAACCTTTGTATACCAGAAAAAGGACCACGAGACAAAGATAATAGATCTTCATTTACACATGCACTCTCTTCTTTATACAATTGTACAACCTATTAAAAAGAAGACAAGAAGAAATAGTAAGAATTAAATGTCAAAATGCGCAGAAATAAAATTTCACAAAAGGAAACCTTACTCGATGATGAAACCATTCAAGAAAATCCTCTTGATACATGCCTTGCTCATGTTCACTGCAAACAATTTGAAAAAATAAAGTAAGAACCAACAATGAAAAAAACAAGACATTAAAAAAAGAAAAAAAAACTAAGCACCAAATAAAAAAATGAACAAGGAAACTATCATACCGTAAAAAAGGTTGCACTTCTTCACAATTTTTCAACACATAAAGAGGGGCTTGTTTCCATTCATTATTTTCAATCGACCTACACTTATCCCTTGTTAAAGGATATCCACATTGATGAAATATAGATAACCCTTTGCCTGAATCAACATTACTACCTTCAAAATTTCTTCCCAACTTATCAAGCGTAGTTTCAATACAATTTAAATATCTTGAGCAAAATATTAGACTTTCTTCCACAATGTACCCTTCTGCAATAGAACCTTCTGGTCGACTTTTATTTCGAACATAACGCTTCAATTTTCCTAAGAACTTATGCAAATGTTTCTTCAGCTAATTAATAACTTATTATAACCACACACATATAATCATAAAATAGATATATGAAATAATGAAAACAAAATATTACCTCTCAATAGGATACATCCATCGATATTGTGTGAGTCCCTGCAATTTTTGCTTGATTGCAAGGTGAAGAGATTAATGCACCATAACATCAAAAAATGCTGGTGGAAAGATTCTTTCTAATTTGCACAAGGTTATTACAATTTGAGATTCAAGGCACTCCAATGCTTCTTTTTTCAACACTTTTGAGCATAACTCTCTAAAAAACAGGCTCAACTCAGTTATAGCATCATACACATTATTAGGTACAATTCCACCCATTGCCATAGGAAGAAGTTGTTCTAAAAGAATATGGGAATCATGGCTCTTGAGACCATTTATCTTGTACTCCTTAACACTCACACATCGTGAGATGTTAGATGAATATCCATCAGGAACCTTTACGTTTTTTAAAAACTTGCATATTTTAGTCTTTTCCTCTGAAGATAAAGTGTAACATGCTGCTGAATAAAACCACTTCCCATCCTTTTGAGTTGGATGCAAATCCTTCCTTATACCCATTTCCTTCAAATCACGCGAGCATTCAAGTTGTCTTTGGTTTTCCCTCAATATCTAACAATGTACCTATGATATTGTCACATATATTTTTTTCAATGTGCATGACATCCAAATTGTGACGTAATAAGTTCTTTTTCCAATATGGCAATTTAAAAAAAATGCTTTTCTTCCTCCAATTTAGCCTGTTTTGATTTTTATCATTTATCTGCTTCTTTTTAGCCTTACCAAATGTAACAGGTTGAAGCATTTGTAATTGGTTCAACACATCATCTCCAAACATCTTCTTGGGAGCAGACCTTTTCTCTAATTTTCCATCAAAGGAAGACTTGTTCTCTCGCCATTTATGATTCATAGGTAAAAATCGACGAGCCCCCATGTAAGAAAACTTACGACCATATTTAAGTCGAGTAGATGGGGTCTCCTCATTGCATGAAGGACAAGCCATTGCTCCTTTAGTACTCCACCCTGACAAATTAGCATACGCAGGAAAATCATTAATTGTCCATAAAAGTGCAGCACGCATGCAAAAATTTTCCTTCTTTGAAGCATCAAAAGTCTCAACTCCATAATGCCATAATTCCTGTAATTCCTGTATTAAAGGTTGCAAGTACACATCAATGTCATTCCCAGGAGCTTTAGGCCCAGGTATTAACAATGATAGCAAACAATAGGGTTGCTTCATACATATCCAAGGAGGTAAATTATATACATTAACAATTACTGGCCAAGTGCTATACGAAACACTCATATTACCAAAAGGGTTGATTCCATCAGATGCTAGCCCAAGTCTAACATTACGAGGCTCTCTAGAAAATCCTGGATGTAAAATATCAAAAGATTTCCATGCATCAGAGTCAGCTGGATGTGTTAGAATGCCATCTTGTGGACGCTCCTCATGATGCCATCTCATATCTGAAGCTGTTTTTGATGACATAAATAGTCTTTGTAATCTTTGTTTTAGTGGAAAATAACGTAACACTTTCCTAGGAATCTTCTTGCCACTCTTGTTAGGATTAATCGCATTCTTCTCAACTGATTTCCATCTAGATTCACCACAAATCAAACAATTTTCATCATTTGCATTGTCCTTGCAGAAAAGAACACAATCATTCTCACAAGCATCTATTTTTTCATAGTGAAGACCCAGATCTCTTATAAGCTTTCTTGCGTCACAAAAAGATTTTGGTAAATTTTCACCACGCGGAAGTGCCTTTTTAAGCAATTGCATTAGGCAATCAACTGCTTTATCACTTATTCCATAAAGACATTTAATCAAATAATTCCACAATAAATGACAACTTTGAGAACTCATCACAACCAGGATAAAGTTGTTGTTGGGCATCTTCTAATAGCTTAAGAAATTTAAAGGCTTCTTTATTTGGAACCAATGGTGAAGCATCAAGTTCAACATTATTAGGATTGTTAGGCTCGATAGTGTCTTGCACACAAACATCTTGCATTATAGCATCCATTAGGTTAGGTCTAGCTGCATCACGAATCATCCCAATTATATCATCTTTTTCTTTTGTTTTTAAGTCACTAGGGACATGTTTCTTTTTAGCGATGAATTCACCATGATATAACCAACGAGTATATCCTTTGACTATTCCATGCATTAACAAGTGACCATGTACTTCATCTTTTGTTTTGTGCAAAACATTATTACACTTCATACAAGGGCATGGGATAACACCACCTAAGTTTGTGTGACTAAAAGCAAAGTCAAGAAAATTCTGAACTCCTGTCCTATACTCATTACACAATCTATCTGTACATTGCATCCATTGTTTGTCCATTGCAAATCCTGTTTAAGTATTAATATATAATAATTAAAAAATGAAATAACTACTTGATCCAAATAAACTAAATGAAGAATAACTAATGTAAAAAATAGACAGTAATTTAGAAGTCATCCACTCAAATCTACGTTCTACAAAGAAGATTATCAACATATATAATATATATTGTTTTGTTTATAGATGAATGCTAGTATGGCCATATATAACTAAATGTTTGATTGATAGAAAGGAAAACATGTACCTGAATAAGAAGAGAACTCTGTTTTGCTAATTATTATCCATTCCAAAATCAAGAGAAAATGTCAAGTAACAATGTATCATATTACCGATATCTTAAAAAAATATTGCAAGAAGCAAGAGATGGACTTCACCTGCCAATCATTTGGTCTGTCATCTCATGTCAGTTTTCAATAGAAATTGGGGGAGGAGACAAGAAAAGGCAGACCATCAAGGATTGATCACATATTCTAAGTCTTTAATTATCTCAAAATTATCAAATGATCCACAACCATGAAATAGTGAATAAATAAGGTGTAGAATCAAGCTCCTACATTTTCTAAAATCAAAATACAAGTTAACTAACTTATGTTTTTATTTTGTATTTTAATACAATTATCTTATAAAAGATACAGAGTTAATTTTCTCCTATCTTTGATCATGTTAGTTTCTTCCTTCTTATAAAAAAATAAAAAAACAAAAAAACAAAAAAAATCTTATCCCCTAAGAGATGAGTAATTACAATAAAAGCAAACAGCAAAAAAAAAAAAAAAAGGGGGGTAATGATTTCTACAATCTGAAAAGACCTCCTGGAAGCTTTTTACGAAATTCATAAATGCCGCAAAACATATTCTACTTATGCTATACAGTTAGCTCAGTCAGACTACTGTTTTATCATCCAAAAACCAGAGAGTCAGTCAACATATAAGTAACACTCATGTCTGTCTTCCACCTGGCCCTAGCCATTATAATGCCCATGGTCCACACTAGAAAATTTTTGTCGGTTGAAATTTGAAGAAATAGCTAGATTTCCTTATTGCATATCGTTTTATTTTTGTTTCATGTTTGTAGGCTGGGCAAACCATCAAAACATTAAGCTCCTTTGTATGAATTTGTTCTAAAAATTTCCAAATAGACAAAAAGATTATAAATGTGAATTAATTCAATTAGAATAATGAATAATGTGATAATAAATAAATAATCACTGAATTTGTTCTAAAGTCATCAGACTCTACTAATTTTTATATATTTTTTTGGACACTTTCTACAGACAGATGATGAGCTTGTTATTAAATACAAAATTCAAAAATCAGAAAACAAAACAAAATTCACCAATATAAAGATAATGCAAAAAGATGATTGTTATTAACTAACCATTTTTCTTGAAATCAACTATTCAGATAAGAAACGCTAGAAAATAAAAACCTCAATGATGTTGTATTGGTTCCAAAAAAAAAAAAACACTAACCTTTGAAGTCTGAATATTGTCTGGGAACTCTTCTGATAGTTGTAATTGTTTGCCGCCCCCTTGTTCTTGATAGTTGTAATTGTTTGCCGCCCCCTTGTTCTTGATTGCCCCAGGTTTATGGTAAAATAAAAAATTTCAAATAAAACCCTAAAAAAAAAAAAAAAAAAAAGCGCCATTGAAAAGATATAGAAGGATAAAAGTGCCGCCAGTTTTACTTTTACAATTTGGGAAAATATTTACTCTTTATCCTATTTAATTGTAAATATATTTGATTTATTTTAATTATTTTAGATAACTGTGTCAAATAAATAATAATAAAAGCTTTGTATTTATTTAATTAAATTCTTAAATAGCCACCTCTAAACCGGTTATAATCTCAATTAAACAATAATGTTACGGACACAAGTATTTTTATACCGAAATTTTGTACCAGCCTATGTGTCCCGTGATTCACACCAATAAACCAAACACATTTCACGTAATTAAATTTTTTTCTAGTGAACGGTCGTTCATCAAATATGGATGATCGTTCACTTAATAAATGGAACCTCGTCCATATAATATGAACGGGAGCCCATGTAAGTGAACAGTCGTCCATATTTAATAAACGGTTATTCACTAGAAAAAAATTTAATAACGTGAAACGTGTTTGATTTGTTGGTATAAATTACAGGACACATAGGCCAGTATAAGATTTCGGTATAAAAATATCAGTGTCCGTATATATATATCAAATATAGTGATTTAATTGAGCAATATATATATAACTATAGTGGTTTAATTGAGCAACAATGCTAAAGACACTGATATTTTTACACCAAAATCTTATACTGGCCTACGTGTCCCGTGATTCACACCAGCAATTAGCAAATCAGACACATTTCACGTTATTAAATTTTTTTCTAGTGAACGGTCATTCATCAAATATGGATGGTCGTTCACTTATATGGACTCATGTCCATGTTATATGGACGTGGTTTTATTTACTACGGACGAATGTCCCCATTTAAAGGACAGGCGTCCATCAGTAAAATGGAATAAATTTTTTTATAATAAATTATAACATAGTAATTTTTTACAAAGAATTGTTAATGGATGAGCGTCCATTAAAATATGAATGCTCGTCCAATATTTAAGGACAACTGTCCATAACCTATGAATGGCCGTCCCTAATTTTTATAAAAAAAATTTATTCCATTTTACTGATGGACGCTCGTCCTTTAAATGGGGACACCGTCCATAGTAAATGGAACCCCGTCCATATAATATGGATAAGAGTCCATGTAAGTGAATGATCGTCCATATTTGATGAACGACCATTCACTAGAAAAAAATTTAATAACATGAAACGTGTCTGGTTTGCTGGTGTAAATTACGGGACACGTAGGCCAGTATAAGATTTCGGTGTAAAAATATCAGTATCTTTAGCATTGATGCCAAATTAAACCACTATAGTTGATATATATATATATATAATGCTCAATTAAATCACTATATTTGATATATATATACGGACACTGGTATTTTTATACCGAAATCTTATACTGGCCTACGTGTCCTGTAATTTATACCAACAAATCAAACACGTTTCATGTTATTAAATTTTTTTCTAGTGAATGACCGTTTATCAAATATGGACGACTGTTCACTTACATGGACTCCCGTCCATATTATATGGACGGGGTTCCATTTATTAAGTGAACGATCATCCATATTTGATGAACGACCGTTCACTAAAAAAAAATTTAATAACGTGAAATGTGTTTGGTTTGTTGGTGTGAATCACGGGACACATAGGCTGGTACAAAATTTCGGTATAAAAATACTTGTGTCCGTAGCATTATTGTTTAATTGAGATTATAACCAGTTTAGAGGTGTCTATTTAAGAATTTAATTAAATAAATACAAAGCTTTTATTATTATTTATTTGATACAGTTATATAAAATAATTAAAATAAATCAAATATATTTACAATTAAATAGGATAAAGAGTAAATATTTTCCTAAATTGTAAAAGTAAAACTGGACGGCACTTTTATCCCTTCAATGGCGCTTTTTTTTTAGGGTGTTATTTGAAGTTTTTTATTTTATCATAAACATGGGACAGTCAAGAACAAGGGGCGGCAAACGATTTCAACAATCAGAAGAGTTTACAGACAATATTAAGTTTTCTTTTTGGAGCCAATACAACATCATTGAGGTTTTTATTTTCTAGTGTTCTGTGCTTTTTTTTCTTTTGTAAATTATTTTACTTGCAGTTTTCTTTCGAGAATCAGTTTTCTTTGAAGGTAAGTTTTTTTTTATAACTTACTTTATTTTCTTCCTGTACATTAAGTGTTTATATTGAGATGAAATCTCATAAATTTTTAGGGTTTTTAAAAAATACACTTATTTGATATTTATTAAATTTTTTTAATGACACAATTATTAATAAAAATACATAATCAAACACACATCAAATACATAATATCAAATTTTGTGAAAAAATAATATAATACTATCATATTAAATAGTTCATGCGTCACACATCAATCACATAATGCCAAAATTTGAGAAAAATTGTATTTATAATATAATATTAAATTACCCATGCGTCAAACATATAAAAGAAGTTAAGAAAAAAGTCATAAAAAAGTCATGACAATAATTACTTTAATTACATGTCTAATATGCTGTACAGCACCTCTGCTTTTTATTAACTTGATACTTGCTACTTTAGCTTTCCACGCTTTTCATGTCTACTGCAATAAACGGTGTCATCAGAGTTTGCTAATTTATATATATATATATATATATATATATATATATATATATATATATATATATATATATATATATTCATGTCTATTGCAAAAAATGGTGTCATCGAGTTTGCTAATTTTTATTTATATATATATATATATATATATATATATATATATATATATATATATATATATATATATATATATATTGACATTTTCGATCTTAACTTTCTATTTTAGTTTTTAAGACTTTCCATATCTACTGTGTCATCAGACTTTGCTAATTTATATATATATATATATATATATATTTTTTTTTTTTTTTACATTATTGATCTTACATTATTTAATTAGCATTTTGCAACAAGAAACCAATCTTAAGGTAGATTTCCGAGGTACTTACTCTGCTTAAAATACCATCACATAAATATATTCACAATGTATTCTTTTCATGATCCACTTTACTTATTTATGTGCAGTTTGTCTTCATTCATAACTTAAGATTTTGGAAAATGGATGAATTATTAATTGACATTGCGGTTTAAGGAAATTTTCCGTTTTATGGTCATAGCTCAATAATGTTTTTTTCTTTCATTTATTTATTTATAACTTGATGATTTATTTTATTATAAATAATACTTTTTTTAGAATACCAACAACATGAGTGGGGTGGAGGTTTAGTTAAAGGCAAAAGAAAAACTAAGCCTACTGATAAAAAGAGCGATCCTGCGGATAATATCTCTCAAAATATACAAAAAACTCATCATGAAGCACAACTCAATAAGGTGCAATCTACTACAAATAGCATTGAAAAGTCATGTCTTAATCACCATTCTTCGTATACAGCCAGAAAAAGTAACTCATTCTATTGGTAAACATCATTTAGTCATTTATTTTTTTAATATTTTCTTGATCACCAAGTCAATTCATTGTTATGTCTATCATGTACACTCATTATTAATATTGTTTGTTAGTTTATTTAATATTCATCTAACTTGAATCTACTTTTTTTATAATAGGAAGAATGGGCATACCGGACATGAGAACAATAAGATTTCATTATGGAGGATATTTTATCTTTTCACCTACACGAACATATGTCAATGGTAGAGTGAGTGAGAAGTACTATGATTTTGATTTGGAGTTTGAGTTTCTCACATACTTTGCTTTGTTGGATTACATAAAGAAGAACTGTGACTTTGATATACTTCGCGGAGACAAATTGTTTTACCTCATCTCCAGATGAAACCTCTTGCGATGATTTCCAATTGAGTCACCTCTACTAATGCAAGGTAATCCACTGTCTAGCATTAACAGTACGGTGTTGATGATACTGTCCATGTAACGACGAGCAGCAAGATAACCCTTAATACACAAGCTATTCATGTACAAAATATCGGCATCAACTTTGAGATAAAAGTTGTCAACAGAACGTAGAAAGATAAAAAGATCCAACTGTAGAAAATGTTTTCATTACCTTTAAAGTATACACTTTATCACAGTACTAATAAAAAGATAAATAATTTGACGACTAGAAGATTCAGAAACCTAAATGAATTTGTAAGTTCGCGGCAGGCTGTAAAAAATTAGAAATTAACCATGCTTTTACAAATCTAACAGTGTCAATAATTGATTTTTTATTATTTTTTCTAATGATAAAAATAAAAATTCGGAGTAGGATAAATAGGCAATAATTGAAAGAATATGTGAAATGTAAATTGCAAGGAAGGAAGGGGGGCTCGACTTTGAGTATTGACTTGACTATATAAAAATATGAAGTCCATTAAGTAATTACCTAATTAATCAATTAGTCAATTATCTAATTAATAAGAAGCCTAACCTAGTCCTTGGGTAAGAAAACGCCGCTTATCCTTTTAAGACCGCAACACCTTTGAAAATTCAAATTCTATGTAGATAAACAGTGTAGTTGGACTCATTGGTCTGAGAAAGCCGAAGTCTGGACTTCCTTCTTGTGGCAGCTTCAAATTCACTCTTCAAAAACCAGATAGCTAACACCATACACTCTTAATCTCGTTCTCTTCCTCTCTCGCTAGCTTGCTTTTTTTTCAAACATGGCTAGCCTGGGAGCCGAGAATACAGCTACTACTGACCAACGTCCCAAAACTCTTGCAGATTTTGATCCTCCCCAGAAACGAAAACGCAACAAGTTTGCTTTCGCTTGCTCCATTCTAGCTTCCATGACTTCCATCTTGCTCGGCTATGGTAACTTAACTTAATTACTAACGAAAATAAACAAAGAAAGAAACTTGTATAATATTGAGATTTGATAAATCTTATGCATGTGTTTTTTTTTTGTTTGACAGACATTGGAGTAATGAGTGGGGCCGCAATCTACATAAAAAAGGACCTCAAAATCAGCGACGTGGAAGTGGAGGTTCTGGCGGGGATCATCAACCTTTACTCACTGTTTGGTGCGGCGGCAGCCGGCAGAACCTCCGACTGGATCGGACGGCGCTACACCATCGTACTAGCGGGAGCCATATTCTTTGTAGGAGCTCTGCTGATGGGTTTCGCCACAAACTATGCGTTCCTAATGGTGGGTCGTTTTGTTGCTGGAATTGGCGTCGGTTATGCTCTCATGATTGCTCCTGTTTACACTTCCGAACTCTCGCCCGCTTCCTCTCGTGGTTTCCTCACTTCTTTCCCTGAGGTAATTTGAATTTACTTTGTTATTCTTCTCCTTCACAACTTTACGCATTAATTATACGAGTCGCCACCTTCCTGGAATTTTCAATAAAAATTACTCTTGCAATACTAAAAAACTGCACCACAGGTGTTCATTAATGGAGGGCTATTACTAGGATACGTTTCAAATTACGCATTCTCGAAGCTGCCACTTCAATTGGGATGGCGAATGATGCTTGGCATCAGCGCCATCCCCTCCGTGCTGTTGGCCGTCGGGGTCTTAGCCATGCCTGAGTCACCTCGTTGGCTGGTCATGCAAGGTCGACTCGGAGACGCCAGGAAAGTCCTCGACAAAACCTCCAACTCCAAAGACGAAGCCGCCTTAAGACTCGCCGATATTAAAGAAGCTGTTGGCATTCCCCAAGAATGCAACGACGACGTCGTTCGGGTTGAGAAACGTAGCCACGGTGAGGGTGTATGGAGAGAGCTCCTCCTTCATCCTACACCGACGGTTCGTCACATTTTAATCTGCGCCATTGGTATTCATTTCTTTCAGCAGGCGTCGGGCATAGACGCCGTCGTTTTGTACAGTCCCAGGATCTTTGAAAAAGCCGGGATTACATCTGATGACGATAAGTTACTCGCAACTGTAGCCGTCGGATTTTCGAAGACTATTTTCATCTTAGTGGCTACGTTTTTGATTGATAGAATCGGACGACGGCCATTGATTTTGAGTAGTATGGGGGGTATGATCCTATCCCTCGCCACCCTTGGATTCTCTTTAACGGTCATTGATCACTCACACGTAAAGTTACCATGGGCTGTTGGATTAGCCATCACCACAGTGTTATCATTCGTTGCGTTCTTCGCGATAGGGATGGGGCCCATCGCGTGGGTCTACAGCTCTGAGATCTTCCCGTTGAAGCTACGAGCTCAGGGAGCGAGTATGGGAGTTGCAATGAATAGGCTTGTAAGTGGGGTCGTGGGAATGACTTTCTTATCCCTTTACAAGGCCATAACAATCGGCGGAGCCTTCTTCCTTTTTACGGGAGTCGCAATAGTGTCCTGGGTGTTCTTTTATACGATGTTCCCGGAAACACAGGGTAAAACCCTTGAAGAGATGGAGGTCCTTTTTGGTAACTTAAATTGGTTGAGGGACTCCAAGCGCAAGAAGAGGAACAGTCAACTTATCGGCAATAGTAACGGAAACAGTGATGGTTCTGGTAACGATCAGTTAGGGGCGGTGTCTAAGTCGGAGACTAATTAGAGGGTAATTTGATAAATATAAGAATAAAGATAGGTTGAGAAACACTTCTCATAATTTTTTTTTACAAACACGGACGTGATAGATCGCATTTGTTCAAACGAGACTTATTGTTGGGCATATAAAACCCATTACGAACTGACCAATTACGAGTTGACATGTCGTGTTTGTAAGAGAAAGCTAGTGAGAATGGTTCGTTAGTATAGTATTATTATAAATATAATGATGTTTTAAATATTTTAGTGTAGCTTTCTAAAAGGATAGTGATGTTTGAGTGAAAGGGTTGAACGAAGAGAAGAAAAGAATGACAAACACTTGTTCAATGGAAAATCATAAATTATGAATGAAAAACATAATATTCTATCTATAATTTGTCCAAGTTTAGTTTGATACGTTGCTATGATTTTGATGCCCACAAGTGATTCTGTAGAGTAATGATATATCCACAACCTCTTTTCACAAGCTTTCTCTCGTAACTCCAACGTGACAGAGCTTTCTAAAAGGATAGTGATGCTTGAGTGAAAGGGTTGAACGAAGAGAAGAAAAGAATGACAAACACTTGTTCAATGAAAAATCATAAATTATGAATGAAAAACATAATATTCTATCTATAATTTGTCCAAGTTTGGTTTGATACATTGCTATGATTTTGATGCCCACAAGTGATTCTATAGAATAATGCTACACCCACAACCTCGTTTCATAAGCTTTCTCTCGTAACTCCAACGTGACAGCTCAACAATTTATCAGGTGGGGCTCAGGACGAGCTGACTAGTTACGAACTACCACGTCGGGGTTGTTAGAGGAAGTTTGTGAGAAGAAGTTATAGGTGTAGTATTTTCCTATTCTATATCATAAAATTTGTTCAAATTTCAAACTAATTTTGTTTTATTAAATTTTGAGCTTTTCCTTCCTTTTGAAGTCAATTTTTTGGTGTTTGGTTCTGCCTTTTCTTTCTTTCGATTTTTCTTTATATATTTATAACAAATTAAATTATGTGGTTATGTTGCTTTAAGAATAAGTGGTCCATTCTTTCTTGCATTGGTTGATTGAATAATTTGGATTGACTACCAATAATAATGCGAAAGCAAAGGGACCTTATGTCACCAAGTTTTACCTGGTGGTTGATCAAATCAATTAAAATGGTCCCTCAAACCTTAAACCTGTCGACTCCACCAATCGTCAACAATAGAGCAATTAGGGTTTGCATAACTATCCCTCCCAAGTCAAATGACAACCAATCACGACCACCAGAATCTAATCTTTCACTACCAAAAGACTCATCAGCCTCTCATCTTCAAGAATCCCAACAACATGGACTAAGTTTGCTTTCCGTTTACCGTTGAATAAGAAAATGTATTTTTTTGGGTGGAAAAATGATATTTTGAAAGTCCGTGAGTGGAAAATTGTCATTAAACCACTATTTGGGTGGAAAAAAGTGGTTAACTCTAGTTATATATTTATAAAACAAATGAATAAATGAACATGTAAGAGATGGGAAGAGATGAAGGCTGTAGTTGTAGTCATTGTCTTATATGAAGACAGAGTCCATGCAAATAATCGAGATGTAGTTTAGAATCGACACAAAACCACTTAATGAAAATCTTTTAAGAGATTCAGATCACAAAATATATATTTTAAGGAGCCATTTTAGTTATACTATAGTATCCATAATTGAAGCCTATAGGGATGGTGATTATGGCTACTCAAGTAATTGGGTAGGAGTTATACAGAATTACAAATAATCGGTTGAACAATTTGTCCTTCCAATTTCGGCCTATGGTTGCAACAAGCTGTAAAAATTATTAAAAAAAAAAAAAAAAGGGGAACTAGAATTATATTTTTACAAGCCTCACAAGGAACCCACCACTAGGTTACAACCAGCTTAATTCTTCTCATTTTCTCGGTGATCAGTTGTCAACTGTGTCGTGGTGATTCTACAATCTTTTCTACCCAAAACTACGGTGGAGATCCTCGGAAAAATCACAACTATAATAAAAGAATTACAAACAGTAATTTACATTTGAAGATGAGGTCCAAAATATTCTTGTTGGAATGTGAATACTTTTTCGTAATTGATGAAAAAAAGCAATCAAGAAGAAAAGGCAAGCAAGAAGAAAAAGAAATTTAAGTTTTAGGTAAATTTCTAGTTTAAGAATTTATAAAGAAAGGGAGAATGTGAGGATACAAGGGGTTTTAATGTAAGGGTACTATGGGTATCGGGAAAATATCAAGGGATATTAAACACCATAGGAACAAGATGTTCAACTGAAGAATTAGAGTATTCAACGATTGCTCATAATGAAGGTTGATGGTATGATTAAACACTTGTATCATATTTATATTATTATAGTGAAAACTCTAAAACTCTCTCGTCCGTGGATGTAAGCAAGTTATGCCGAACCACATAAAATATCATGTGCCTTTGTGTGCTATATATTGTTCTTTAATTTTATGTTTTTTTACTCCTCCGATTTTCAACATGGTATCAGAGCAGATTCTGATTTTTCAACAATTCTTTACTTCCTAATGCCCATGCTGCATCAACTATCAAGTCATATCCAACAGCCATTTGTTGTAAGTGTCTGTGCATACATTTCTCATGAAAATTGCAGCCTCGCGTTCACTCATCTCCGGATGAAACCTCCTGCGAAGGTTTCCAATTGGGTCACCTTTACTAAAGCAAGGTAATCAACTGTCTAGCATTAATAACTCTGTGTTGATGATATCGTCCATATAACGACTAAGTAGCAGGATAGCCTTTAATACACAAGCCATTCATGTACAAAATAACGAAGTCAACTTTGAGATAAAAGTTGTCAACAGAGTGTATAAAGAAAAAAAGATCCAATAAGAAACTCTTTCATTACCTTACAAATTGATGCCATGTATCACTGTTCATAACCCCAAATAGATCTTGTAATTGGGTAATTTCATGGCTTAGCTTGAAGTGTGCGCTCTCAAAACCAGGCGACGTTTCCAAAATGAAACCAAAATCAATATGGAGAAGCCACCCCTTGCTACATTGTGATAGAATCAATGAAGTGCTAGTCTACAGTAGGAAGAGTAAATGGGTGAAATAGAGGATTACAAGCCAGACATGGGAGGGTGACAGAAATGTACAGGATAGATGGCTTTTGTGGATATGAAGAGCACAATATTCTGTTATATGTGGGAGTGCTAGATGAATTAAAAAGGGAGAATGTTTGGAGATACAGATTATTGAGAAAAGTTGGGAAAAGGGGAAACGGGAGGAAGCTGGCCCTCGAAGCTCAACGGTATCTTTGTTTTTCTTTGAGTCTTTATTTTGTTCAATGCATTTTGTGAGTTGGATGGATAGTAGATTTGCATTCGAAAAGTGTATCACTTTGATTTATGTCATTAATATACACATTTTCTTGAATCTTGTTTTTAGTTTATTGTTTGAGTTGTTTTGTTTGCTTGAGTGTGTGAGTTAAAGAGAAGGAGTCTATCAAGTGGTATCAGGGTAGTTGCCACTGGGGTATCAGGGTAGTTGCCACTGGGGTATGGTTAACACTACAATGGAGAGCAGAGTTGATAATGTTGAGAAAGAAGTCAAAGTGGTTTAGAGAGACCTAACCAACTTGACGGAAGATGTTACCTCCATGAGAGAGATACTAGATGACATGCAAAACTGGATGTAGCGGAAAGACGAAGAAGAAGCTTGCCAGAGAATAATGGTGTATGTAATGCCCACATGGAGGTATGTAATTTAATTTATGCTCTTATACCTTTAGTTGATTTTTTTGATAAAGTGAGAAAATGTGAAGAAAATACCTTAAACTTGCATTAAAGGTAAAATGGTCTTTTGACTCAAAATTAGGTGAAAAAGTGGGGAGTGAAAAGAGGTAGAATTTCATAAAGAATGTATTAAAAATGAAGATATTATGACAATTGACTAAGGGATATAGATGAAATTTGAAAGAAAGTGCAAGGGTAAAATGGGAAAGTATGCATATTTATATGAGATATTAAGAGTTCAAGCAAAAAGACCCTATCATTTTCTACTCCCTCTCATGCCACTTCACTCTCAATTTCTCTCATCTCTTCATCAAATTTCCAGGGATTTTAGAGGGCTTTTAGTTGGATTTTGGTAGAGATTTGATCCTAAGCACCCAAAGATAAGAATTCTTGCAATAGATGTGAGATTAATTTTTAAAGTGTTGAATTCTTATAGTGTTTATGCTTAGGGTTTTAGAGAAAGAACAAGTCTACCAAAGAAAGAGAGATTCTAGTGGAATTACTCAAGCACAAGGTAAGTAAATCCTACCCTAAGTATGATTTAAGGTATGTTGTGTAGAGAACTTTCTTTATGTGTGTGTGTGTGTGTGTGTGTGTGTGTGTGTGTGTGTGTTATGTAAAATTGTTGATGGATTTGGTGTTGAATAATGATTAGAACCTATCCATGAGAAGTTGTGTTGGTGTAGTTGTTATTTGATTGAATGTTTGGATGAGATTTGGAAGAATTGAAGTGAAAATTTTGAAGTGTGTATTTTGGGCAGATTTGGTGTTAATTATGGAGGAGTTTATTCCAAATTTTTGGTGGCCCAAAATAGAGATAGAAGTGTAGCCAAATTAGTGTTGATTTGTGCACATAAATTATTTGATGAAATGCCAAAGAGAAGTGCATGTATGAGAATGATTATGTGTTACTTTGGGATAAGTTTGTAGATGGTAGAGAATGACATGTTTGCATTCCATAATACATAATTGCATTTAAATATGTGAATTTAGAAAGAATTATAAGCATGAAACCATCAACATGCATACATATTTATAAGAGCATGAAAAAGCCTTAAAATATGTTAAAAAGAAAATAGAAAAAAGTGAGAATATTAAAGATATTCAAAGATATTAAAGATATTCAAATATGAATTTTTCTTAAAGAAGTGTTAAAAAAAGATAAAAAGAAGATAAGGTTGTTGCGATAGGGAGCCATGAGTGACATAGTCCCACATGCATGCTGCCTTTAGTGAGTGGCCTCAGAATTCAGAAAGAAGAATTGTACAGTCCATTAGAAGTGTGTGTGGATGAGGACTGTACCTAGAATAGAGAATTCACTCACACGGCCAAGGTTCCAAATCCATGCCTCAACCGAGTCCAATCGGCAAGAATAGAAAGAAAGAAAGAAAGCAAGAAAGAAAGAATAGAATAGAAAGAAGGACTAGAAAAGAAAGAAATAAAGAAAAAGAAACAAAAAACCGAATAAGAAAAGTAGAAAAGAATATGCATAATTTGTGCATTTGTGCATTTGCATCATGAATATGCATAATACCATGCTTATTATCATGGGTAGTGAAAAAAAATTAGAAAACAAAGAGAAAAACAGAGAAATGAGTTGTAAGGAAAGAAAATTCAGGATTTAAGCAATAGAGAGAGAAGGGTAGCATAGCAGGTTTACTTACTAAGCTATTAGTGCTCACTGTTGAATTGTGAAAGTCAAAAGGAAAATGCTTTAAGAATACGCTGCCGTATGGCTGTTCTTCAATTAAAGTCCAATACGCTGCCGTTTTATGTTTTCCTCTTACTAAGTGTGGTTTTAGCAAAGAAAACAAAAGAGTAAAGTGCTTTGTATATCAATGTAATTTGTTTCAACATTTCAGTTAGTTAATGAGAAGAATGATTCAATTTTCAGCTCACTAAAATCCTCTGTCACACGATATTTCTCTTTTCTTAACTGCTTTGTTTTTCTTATATGGTATCAGAGCTACTGACTTGCGTCAATGGCGAATTCCTCCAGCTCTCTCAACGATTCTGACGAAATGTTGAAGCAATCTTCTAATCGCACTGCTTCGGCTTCAGCTGTTAGCTTACAAGTCATAAATCCGAAGCTTACTCAGAACAATTATCGTTTTTGGAGCTCTCAAGTTCTGTCTACTGTTGGTTCACACGAACTCGAAGAACATCTTCTCGGTAGAGTTTCCTGTCCTTCACCTTTGTTAATTTCTGATTCTACTATTGAACAAGAGTTAGGTCAAGTAGGTAATACAGTAAGAGCGAGTAGTGTTTCGATTGATGAAAAATTGAATCCTGCCTACATAATGTGGAAGAAGAAGACAAGTTCCTAGTGAGTTGGCTCTTAGCGTCAATCTCAGAAAGTATGTTTGGATTTGTGTCGAAATGTAGAAACTCTACTGAGATATGGTTTGCCCTAGAAAATGAATTCATTACTAATTCTAAAGCTAGAGCTTTACACCTCAAAAACCTACTTCAGACAACACAGAAAGGCAATCTAAGTGTAGGTGACTATGTTAAGAAGATGAAGGAGATAGCAGAAAGTTTGTCGGCCAGTGGTTTAATAATAGCTGATGAGGATATTTTACAATATGTCCTGGATGGACTTGGTCCTGAATTTGATGCAGTAGTTGTAAACCTCACTTCCGAGTTGAGTCAAAATTTGACTCGCCACTTCAGAAGCCCAATTTTTACTTCAAAAGTATGAAATTCGACTAGAAAAATTCAATTCAATCGACTTGTATAACTGTTCAGCTCACCTTGCCTCAACTAGTAATCCTAACAACAACACTAGTATCCGTTCAAAAGCGATACTACAAATCACCAACCCGATAAAGTTCCCTGCTCACGGTATACCCTCTCTAATATCTCTAGGTAATCCCAATTATCCCCAACTTCCTGTTATCCCTACATCCCACCCTCAAATCTACAATCCTCATGTGTATAACAATCGGCCTTTTGGAAGTGGAGGAACATTTTATGGCCGAGGAAGGGCGAGGTGTTGGAAGAGGAAGACTCATTTGCCAATTGTGTAATAAAGCAGGACACTCAGCGGGCCAATGCTATCACAGATACAATTCTGCTTATACAAGCATGGTGCAATCTCCAGTTGGAAATGTGTCACAGCAGCCTATCTCTTATTATGAGGAACTACCCTATCACCACATAATGCACATCCTTATGGTTCTTCCTTTAACACTCTGGTTCTCAAATTGGTGTTCCTAGTTCACAATTTGGTTCTACAGGAACTGTTCATCAGCAACTGGATGGTCCTTCACAAACCTCACGCTTTGGTATGCAAGGTTCGGCCCTATGAGTAATCTTGCTTTTGGAGTTCCTAGTCAACGCTTTCATAGTCGAATCGGGCTCACTTTGCACTGTTGGCTCTCAAGGTTTTATTGGTACAGCTCCTGTTGTATCTGCTTCCAATCATCACTACAACACCTCTTTACAACATTCTTTACCATCAAACCAACAAACAGCACTTGCTACATCCTTAACCCCAACTGATCCAGTGTGGTATATGGACTCCGGAGCTACGGATCATGTCACTGCAGACCTACATCATCTGACTACCAGTAAGAACTACAATGGAGGTGATCAACTTCAGGTTGGCAATGGTGAGTGTCTACAAATATCCCATACTGGTCATACTTTTCTGCCTAGCAATTTACATACTAAATGTTTGCATCTTAAAAACATCTTGTGTGTTCCCAAAATCACAAAAAATCTACTTAGCATTTCTAAATTCACCAAAGATAACAATGTTATAGTGGAATTTGATGCTCACTGTTGTGTTGTCAAGGACAAATCCACCGGAGCAATACTACTGCAAGGGGATCTTAAGGGTGGCCTGTACCAACTAAATGCCTTCTCCATCCTGCCTTCCATCATACCTCACATGTCCTCAACTAGTCAACATAGTACACAACCCTTTCAACTTGCCTGTGTCAATACTGTTAATCATTCTGAATCCAATTCTTGTAATACAGCAGGTTGTTCTAGTAGTAGTCTGTCTAATGTCAACCCTACAGTGTCTGATATTAGTGCTGATGTTACTGTTAGTTCAGATGCTTTTGTTAATTCTTGTATCAGTAACTACACTTCAGTTGTTGATAATAAATGTGCTGACAATAACATAATTGGTGATAACATCTCAAAATGTCTTGCTTCTTGCATTGATAATAAACCTGGTTTTGTTTCTGATTTGAGTAACATTCATACGTGCACTGAAGACTCTGTGTCTGATCTGAGTACCACTGATATTTGTACTGAAAATATCATTTCTTGATTTGAGTAACACCAATACTAGTATCGAAACCTGTCTTTTCTCGCTCCCGATATGCATGTCTCTGATTCTAATATGCATTGTTTAACTACAAAATTGCATAACACTGATAGTATGGTTTGGCACAAACGTTTGGGGCATCCACACTCCAAAGTGCAACATCAAATTTTAACCACTTTACAACATAAATTTCCTTTAAAACTGAACACTTCTCGAACTCTAACTTCACATTCTGTGATGCATGCCAATTAGGCAAGCTACATCAAAACAATTTCCCAATTTCTCAGTCACATGCCACTTCTCCCTTGGAATTAATTCACAGTGATGTTTGGGGTCCTGCCCCTTGTCCTTCTATTGAAGGATTTAAATACTATGTTCAATTCTTAGATGATTATAGCCGTTTTACATGGTTGTTTCCTCTTAAAACCAAGGCTGAAGTACGGTCTATATTTATTAAGTTTCATCACCTTGCTGAAAGGCAATTTGGATGCAAGATTAAGTACTTGCAATCTGATCAAGGTGGTGAATACAAAGCCCTTCTCCCATACTTAGTTGAGCAAGGAATTCAGGTTAGGTATTCTTGTTCTTATGTACATCAACAAAATGGTAGGAGTGAGAGAAAACATAGGCACATTGTAGAATCCGGACTTACCTTGCTTGCTCATGCTTCTATGCCTTTGTCATATTGGTGGCTTGCTTTTGAAACAGCCGTTTATCTAATTAATAGAATGCCTCTGCTGTACTCCATAACATCTCTCCTTATCAAACTTTATTTCATCAAGTTCCTGTTTATGAAAACTTAAGAGTTTTTGGTTGTTCTTGTTTTCCTTATCTTAGGAGTTTTAACAAACACAAATTTGATTTCCATTCAACAAAGTGTACTTTTGTAGGATATAGCTTAATACATAAAGGGTACAAGTGCTTAAAACCTGATGGACAACTTGTAATCACCCCTAATGTTCAATTTAATGAGTCTGAATTTCCTTTTGCCACCAGTGGTTCAGCCTTTCCTTCTCAATCTCAATCTTCTTCTACTTCACCTCAACCGTGTGTCCTTGACACTCTTAGCCATACTTCTGTTTTGACATTTCCTTTTGGGTTTACACAACCTAATGCTACTAAATCTTCAACTCAACCTAACACTTCCACTCAATCAGCTGCCACTAAATCTTTATTTCAACCACCTGCCACTAACACTTCAGCTCAACCTACCATCATTAACTCCTTTGCTGCCCCTAATTCCCCTATAGTGTCTTGCTCCCTGGACAACTCCAGTTTTGACAATGCAACAGTTGGTAAGAATCCTTATAATTTTGTTAATTCTCATACTGATTACTGTAATAATTACTCTACTAATTCCAGTGATCAAAACACTTCAAACAATACTTTTACATCTTCTTCTCCACACACACTTACACCAATTATGTCACATACATCTCCAGAGCTAACCAATTACTCACCAAATGACACATCAAACCCTTCTCAATCACCTACTATCTCATCACCTGTGCTCCAACCTGTCCCACTTGTTGTTGATCTTACCTCCTCTCGGTTTCCTGGTAGTTCAATGATTCGGTCTTATCGTAACATGTAGTCCACCTGCTCCTCACTGCTTTCAGCACCCGCTTAACACTCATCCTATGGTCACAAGAGCTAAGTCATCTGCTCGGATACAATCTGATCCATCGACCAAGATAGCATGCACATAGCATACCTTATTGATGGGAGTGCAGAAATTGTTGAGGCGTAACCAATGTCGATATCTCAAAGACTTAGTAGTGATAATTGGAAGGCAAAGAATGAAATGTGAATATGATGCCCTTGTTCTTAACAAAACCTGGACTCTTGTTCCACCATCACCTGATATGAATGTAGTTGGGAATAAATGGGTTTTTCGAGTCAAATATAATGCTGATGGCTCTCTACAGAAGTATAAGGCAAGGTTGGTTGCTAAGGGATTCCAACAAACCCCTGGACTGGATTATTTTGAAACTTTCAGTCCAGTAATTAAACCCTCCACCATTAGGATTATCTTGACACTTGCGGTCACAAAAGGGTGGGATGTGCAGCAAATTGATGTCAACAATGCATTTAATGGAGTATTAATCTGGAAACGTGCATATGAAGCAACCTCCTGGATTTGAGGACCGTCCTTTCCACATCTTGTTTGCAAACTCAATAAGGCACTTTATGGCCTTAAGCAAGCCCCAAGAGCCTGGTTTGATAAGTTGAAAACATCTTGACTAAAAGGTTTCAAAAATTCAGTTTGATTCAAGCTTATTTAGTCTCCAACGTAACTGTGGGTCTACTTATATCCCTGGTGTATGTCGATGATATATTGATTATGGTTCGGATGGAGAGTTTATTAGAAATCATGAGAAATCTTAATGATGATTTTGCTCTAAAAACCCTTGGGTCACTTAAGTATTTTCTTGGGCTGGAAGCAACAAGAACACAGGCTGGACTTCATCTCAAACAGTCCAAGTATGTTTCAGATCTTCTTATCAAAACCAAAATGATGGAAGCACATTCTTGTCCTACACCCATGACTTGGTGTTAAATTGAGCTCTAATGACAGTGAACTATTCCCAAATCCCACCTATATAGAACACCTTATAGGAGCACTCCAATATTTAACACTTACTAGACCTGACATCAGCTTTACTGTGAACAAGTTGAGTCAGTTTTTACAAGCTCCTACTGAACTTCAATGGCAAGCTTGCAAAAGGGTTTTAAGGTACATCAAAGGAACTATAGACTATGGACTATTATTCAAACCAGCAAATGCACTGCATATAGAATGTTATGCAGATGCTGATTGGGGTGGAAATCTTGAGGATAGAAGGTCCACCAGTGGATATTGTGTCTACCTAGGCCCAAACTTGATACAATGGAGCTCTAGGAAACAAAAGGTTGTAGCACTCTCTTCCACCGAAGCTGAATATAGGGCTTTAGTTCATACAAGAATGCAAGTAGCTGGTTGGAGTATGTTTCATGAACTAGGGCTGAATTTTCACACTATTCCAGTCATTTGGTGTGACAATGTTAGTGCTGGAGCGCTTGCATCCAATCCTGTGTTTCATGCCAGAACCAAACATATTGAGATTGATGCTCACTATATTAGAGAGCAAGTATTAGCAAAAAAGGTAGCAATTCAGTATGTCCCATCCAAGTTACAAATAGCTGATGTTCTTACTAAAGCATTATCAGCCGCGCATTTTACTGAACTAAGAGCAAAACTGAATGTAACTCATTCTGGTGAAAACTGTATTGGATGATTACTGAGATGAACTGTTCAGTTGAGTGTGTGTTGCTGAATTTTGATATAGTGCAGAATTGCTCTGTTGTGTGTGTGTTACTGAATTTTTGAAAAAGTGCAGAATTGCCTTGTTGTGTATGTTGCTGAGTTGTGGTGCAGAACTACTTTGTTGTGTGTTGCTAAGTTGTGAAATCATGCAGGAGCTACTATATCAGTAGTTAATATGGGTTGAAAATTCATTACTGCATTGTGGTCTGTTGTGGAAGAATTCAGAAGATGTTATGTTGATAGTTAGTCTGAATGCTCAAGATGTTTATGATTATGGTTGGCAGTTGGTATAAATGGAGAGGCTACTGTGTTGATAGTTGGACTGAATGCAAAAGTCCTTAAAAGGTTACTGAATTGTTAGTAGAGTTGTTTGCAGTTCAGAAATTAGTCATCAGTTTCTTGAAGAAAGTGTGAAAGTCTACAGTTGTATATTGCAATTGTGAACTTCTGCAGTAGTATATTGTAAAAGTTTGCAGAGTGTTATGAAAAATGATGCAGTAGCATGTTGAATTGTGAAAGTCTGCAGAAGAAAGTGTGAAAGTCTGCAGGAGTATAGTGTGAAAGGTTGCAGAGTGTCAATTTGCTTAAGGAATATTGGAGAAATAGAAACAGCAGCTGTTGTGAAAATATTGCAGAAGCAGAGCTACCTTGATTCCGTGGTTCTGATGTGGTCTGGTTTGAGGGGGAATGTTGAATTGTGAAAGTCAAAAGGAAAATGCTTTAAGAATACGCTGCCGTATGGCTGTTCTTCAATTAAAGTCCAATACGCGCCGTTTTATGTTTTCCTCTTACTAAGTGTGGTTTTAGCAAAGAAAACAAAAGAGTAAAGCTGCTTTGTATATCAATGTAATTTGTTTCAACATTTCAGTTAGTTAATGAGAAGAATGATTCAATTTTCAGCTCACTAAAATCCTCTGTCACACGATATTTCTCTTTTCTTAACTGCTTTGTTTTTCTTATACTCACTTCGTTGTTTTTAATGTTTTACAGGTAATAGGTGAGTTGCGATCGCTCAGAACGTCACGCAGTGGAAGGGTTGGGCTACTCTGTCAAGTTGCTATTTTTGAGAACATTTTGTAAATATTTATATATAAAGAAAAATTAAATATGGGTCCATACTTTATTACTCGTATATATATGTGTATTTTCTTATATATATTTTTAATGAGTTTTAGTGATTATTTTACGAGTATACTAGCCAGAACAGGAAACCAACATGACGGAGGAACTCGCCTGGAAAACGAACCACCACCAAAAGCTTGAACTACCGATTTTTTTCGATGATGACTCTTACGATTGGATTTTTTGAGTTGAACAATATTTTGCCATCAATCAAGTAACAGACAAGAACAAAGTCTTTTCTACGGTGTTGTGTATGGAGGGAGAAGTTTTTCACTGGTATTAGTGGACAAAATCCAGAAATCCAATGATAGCTTGGTCGACGTTTAAGGTGGCGCTCCTTCAAAGGTTTAGCGGTGCCCAAGAAGTCAACCCTCTGGAGTTGGTCATGTCAACAAAGCAAGCAGGTTCAGTGTTGGACTATCGCCGGTGTTTCGAAGAGGTAGCAGCGTTGACCATCGGCGAGAGGGAGGATGTTCTCACCGTCACCTTCATGAATGGATTGATGGTAGAAATCAAGGTTGAAATTAAACTCCAAAGACCTAACCTACTGGACCAGCCCAACTCCTTAATCCAAGCTACCACCATAGCCCAAAGAGTTGGAAGAAAGGAATATTGTATTGGATGAAGCTTGGGTAGGTTTGGGCCGACAAGGGAGAGTGGGAGGAAATGTAATTGGGCCCCGAAATTTTACCAACCCCTTTAAGCCTGATGAATATGATAAGGCCCAACCTTACTTGACCCAAACCCACATGACCTAATCCCTTATGACCCAACCTAATGTGAGCCAAACCCACCCAACAACTAATCAAAGAACTCAATCCATTCCATTGGCATTCAGACGTTTCTCCACTGAGAATGCATCTAGCTCTGGTCAAAGCCAGCCGAGAGTTTCAGATCTAACACTTTTTGATGGGATTTTCCCTTCAAAAAGCTTATTGAGGCGGAGATTCAGAGGAAGAGAGAGAGAGAGAGGGGTTTATGTTATAGCCTTACAGGTGTGATGGAAAATTCTCACTTGGGCATCGATGTGAAGAGAAGCAATTCTACGTAATTTTGCTTTAGGAAGGTGAGACAAACCCAGACCTAACCAATGAAGAAGAATGTGAGGAGATTGAAAATGAACAACTATAGAGTAATGTTGAGTTGTCCATCAATTCAGTGTGGGAGTACACGGGCCAAAAACGATGAAGCTAAAAGGGAATGTTCAAGGTAGGGAGGTGATTGTTTTGATTGATAGTGGGACTTCCCACAATTTCATTTGTATAGAGGCAATAGGGAGTTTAGGGATCCTAATTGTTGCAACTCCTTCTTTTAGAGTTAGAGTTGGTGATGGGTATTGGGTTACTTGTAAAGGTGAGTGTAAAGAAGTTCCCTTGGAATTACAAGGGATGGTGTTCGTCCAGAATTTATTTCCCTTTGAAATGGGAAATGCCGATGTGGTGCTTGGGATGGCATGGCTAGAGACCTTGGGGGAAACAGTGATTGATTGGAAGAAACAAACCATGAAGTTCAGGTTAAGAGAGAAAACTGTGAAGTTGTGTGAAGACCCATCCCTGAGTAAGACAATGGTGTCCTTGAAAGTAATGATTAAAACGGTACAGAGTGAAGGTCAGGGCATTTTGGTGGAGTTTGGGGAGATTCAAAAGCAATTTGGAGGTGAGGAGAGAATGGATGAAACGTTGGCTAAGGTGCTAGACCAGTTTAGGCAAGTGTTTGAACCCTTAACGGAACTGCCACTAGTTAGAACACAAGAGCATTCAATTCAATTAGTGCTAGGAACCCAGCCCCCAAATTTAAGACCATATAAATACCCGTATTACTAGAAAAATGACATAAAACTCATAGTTAAGGAGATGCTAGCCTTGGGGATCATTAAGCCTAGTGTGAGTCTGTTTTCAAGCCCGATGTTGTTAGTAAAAAAGAAGGATAGGGGGTGGAGAATTTGTGTAGATTACAA
>JAPEIT010000015.1:24889435-24930837 GCA_026229545.1 Pistacia atlantica | reverse complement strand
TTGTAATCTACACAAATTCTCCACCCCCTATCCTTCTTTTTTACTAACAACATCGGGCTTGAAAACGACTCACACTAGGCTTAATGATCCCTAAGGCTAGCATCTCCTTAACTATGAGTTTTATGTCATTTTTCTAGTAATACGGGTATTTATATGGTCTTAAATTTGGGGGCTAGGTTCCTAGCACTAATTGAATTGAATGCTCTTGTGTTCTAACTAGTGGCAGTCCCGTTAAGGGTTCAAACACTTGCCTAAACTGGTCTAGCACCTTAGCCAACGTTTCATCCATTCTCTCCTCACCTCCAAATTGCTTTTGAATCTCCCCAAACTCCACCAAAATGCCCTGACCTTCACTCTGTACCGTTTTAATCATTACTTTCAAGGACACCATTGTCTTACTCAGGGATGGGTCTTCACACAACTTCACAGTTTTCTCTCTTAACCTGAACTTCATGGTTTGTTTCTTCCAATCAATCACTGTTTCCCCTAAGGTCTCTAGCCATGCCATCCCAAGCACCACATCAGCATTTCCCATTTCAAAGGGAAATAAATTCTGGACGAACACCATCCCTTGTAATTCCAAGGGAACTTCTTTACACTCACCTTTACACGTAACCCAATACCCATCACCAACTCTAACTCTAAAAGAAGGAGTTGCAACAATTAGGATCCCTAAACTCCCTACTGCCTCTATACAAATGAAATTGTGGGAAGTCCCACTATCAATCAAAACAATCACCTCCCTACCTTAAACATTCCCTTTTAGCTTCATTGTTTTTGGCCCGTGTATTCCCACACTGAATTGATGGACAACTCAACATTACTCTGTAGTTGTTCATTTTCAATCTCCTCACATTCTTCTTCATTGGTTAGGTCTGGGTTTGTCTCACCTTCCTAAAGCAAAATTACGTAGAATTGCTTCTCTTCACATCGATGCCCAAGTGAGAATTTTCCATCACACCTGTAAGGCTATAACATAAACCCCCCTCTCTCTCTCTTCCTCTGAATCTCCGCCTCAATAAGCTTTTTAAAGGGAAAATCCCATCGAAAAGTGTTAGATCTGAAACTCTCGGCTGGCTTTGACCAGAGCTAGATGCATTCTCAGTGGAGAAACGTCTGAATGCCAATGGAATGGATTGAGTTCTTTGATTGGTTGTTGGGTGGGTGTGGCTCATATTAGGTTGGGTCATAAGGGATTAGGTCATGTGGGTTTGGGTCAAGTAAGGTTGGGCCTTATCATATTCATCAGGCTTAAAGAGGTTGGTAAAATTTCGGGGCCCAATTACATTTCCTCCCACTCTCCCTTGTCGGCCCAAACCTACCCAAGCTTCATCCAATACAATATTCCTTTCTTCCAACTCTTTGGGCTATGGTGGTAGCTTGGATTAAGGAGTTGGGCTGGTCCAGTAGGTTAGGTCTTTGGAGTTTAATTTCAACCTTGATTTCTACCATCAATCCATTCATGAAGGTGACGGTGAGAACATCCTCCCTCTCGCCGATGGTCAACGCTGCTACCTCTTCGAAACACCGGCGATAGTCCAACACTGAACCTGCTTGCTTTGTTGACATGACCAACTCCAGAGGGTTGACTTCTTGGGCACCGCTAAACCTTTGAAGGAGCGCCACCTTAAACGTCGACCAAGCTATCATCGGATTTCTGGATTTTGTCCACTAATACCAGTGAAAAGCTTCTCCCTCCATACACAACACGGTAGAAAAGACTTTGTTCTTGTCTGTTACTTGATTGATGGCAAAATATCGTTCAACTCAAAAAATCCAATCGTAAGAGTCATCATCGAAAAAAATCGGTAGTTCAAGCTTTTGGTGGTGGTTCGTTTTCCAGGCGAGTTCCTCCGTCATGTTGGTTTCCTGTTCTGGCTAGTATACTCGTAAAATAATCACTAAAACTCATTAAAAATATATATAAGAAAATACACATATATATATGAGTAATAAAGTATGGACCCATATTTAATTTTTCTTTATATACAAATATTTTCAAAATGTCCTCAAAAATAGCAACTTGACAGTGTAGCCCAACCCTTCCACTGCGTGACGTTCTGAGCGATCGCAACTCACCTATTACCTGTAAAACATTAAAAACAACGAAGTGAGCACTAATAGCTTAGTAAGTAAACCTGCTATGCTACCCTTCTCTCTTTATTGCTTAAATCCTGAATTTTCTTTCCTTACAACTCATTTCTCGAGTATTCTCTATTCTTCTCTTTGTTCTTTCTCTGTTTTTCTCTTTGTTTTCTAATTTTTTTTCACTACCCATGATAATAAGCATGGTATTATGCATATTCATGATGCAAATGCACAAATGCATAAATTATGCATATTCTTTTCTACTTTTCTTATTCTGTTTTTTGTTTTTTTTTTTCTTTATTTCTTTCTTTTCTAGTCCTTCTTTCTTTCTATTCTTTCTTTCTTGCTTTCTTTCTTTCTATTCTTGCCGATTGGACTCGGTTGAGGCATGGATTTGGAACCTTGGCCGTGTGAGTGAATTCTCGGTACAGTCCTCATCCACACACACTTCTAATGGACTGTACAATTCTTCTTTCTGAATTCTGAGGCCACTCACTAAAGGCAGCATGCATGTGGGACTATGTCACTCATGGCTCCCTATCGCAACAACCTTATCTTCTTTTTATCTTTTTTTAACACTTCTTTAAGAAAAATTCATATTTGAATATCTTTAATATCTTTGAATATCTTTAATATTCTCACTTCTTTCTATTTTCTTTTTAACATATTTTAGGGCTTTTTCATGCTCTTATAAATATGTATGCATGTTGATGGTTTCATGCTTATAATTCTTTCTAAATTCACATATTTAAATGCAATTATGTATTATGGAATGCAAACATGTCATTCTCTACCATCTATTCTCATACATGCACTTCTCTTTGGCATTTCATCAAACAATTTATGTGCACAAATCAACACTAATTTGGCTACACTTCTATCTCTATTTTGGGCCACCAAAAATTTGGAATAAACTCCTCCATAATTAACACCAAATCTTCCCAAAATACACACTTCAAAATTTTCACTTCAATTCTTCCAAATCTCATCCAAACATTCAATCAAATAACAACTACACCAACACAACTTCTCATGGATAGGTTCTAATCATTATTCAACACCAAATCCATCAACAATTTTACATAACACACACACACACACACACACATAAAGAAAGTTCTCTACACAACATAACTTAAATCATACTTAGGGTAGGATTTACTTACCTTGTGCTTGAGTAATTCCACTAGAATCTCTCTTTCTTTGGTAGACTTGTTCTTTCTCTAAAACCCTAAGCATAAACACTATAAGAATTCAACACTTTAAAAATTAATCTCACATCTATTGCAAGAATTCTTATCTTTGGGTGCTTAGGATCAAATCTCTACCAAAATCCAACTAAAAACCCTCTAAAATCCCTGGAAATTTGATGAAGAGATGAGAGAAATTGAGAGTGAAGTGGCGTGAGAGGGAATAGAAAATGATAGGGTCTTTTTGCTTGAACTCTTAATATCTCATATAAATATGCATACTTTCCCATTTTACCCTTGCACTTTCTTTCAAATTTCATCTATATCCCTTAGTCAATTGTCATAATATCTTCATTTTTAATACATTCTTTATGAAATTCTACCTCTTTTCACTCCCCACTTTTTCACCTAATTTTGAGTGAAAAGACCATTTTACCTTTAATGCAAGTTTAAGGCATTTTCTTCACATTTTCTCACTTTATCAAAAAAATCAACTAAAGGTATAAGAGCATAAATTAAATTACATACCTCCATGTGGGCATTACATACACCATTATTCTCTGGCAAGCTTCTTCTTCGTCTTTCCGCTACATCCAGTTTTGCATGTCATCTAGTATCTCTCTCATGGAGGTAACATCTTCCGTCAACTTGGTTAGGTCTCTCTAAACCACTTTGACTTCTTTCTCAACATTATCAACTCTGCTCTCCATTGTAGTGTTAACCATACCCCAGTGGCAACTACCCTGATACCCCAGTGGCAACTACCCTGATACCACTTAATAGACTCCTTCTCTTTAACTCACACACTCAAGCAAACAAAACAACTCAAACAATAAACTAAAAACAAGATTCAAGAAAATGTGTATATTAATGACATAAATCAAAGTGATACACTTTTCGAATGCAAATCTACTATCCATCCAACTCACAAAATGCATTGAACAAAATAAAGACTCAAAGAAAAACAAAGATACCGCTGAGCTTCGAGGGCCAGCTTCCTCCCGTTTCCCCTTTTCCCAACTTTTCTCAATAATCTGTATCTCCAAACATTCTCCCTTTTTAATTCATCTAGCACTCCCACATATAACAGAATATTGTGCTCTTCATATCGACAAAAGCCATCTATCCTGTACATTTCTGTCACCCTCCCATGTCTGGCTTGTAATCCTCTATTTCACCCATTTACTCTTCCTACTGTAGACCAGCACTTCATTGATTCTATCACAATGTAGCAAGGGGTGGCTTCTCCATATTGATTTTGGTTTCATTTTGGAAACGTCGCCTGGTTTTGAGAGCGCACACTTCAAGCTAAGCCATGAAATTACCCAATTACAAGATCTATTTGGGGTTATGAAGAGTGATACATGGCATCAATTTGTAAGGTAATGAAAGAGTTTCTTATTGGATCTTTTTTTCTTTATACACTCTGTTGACAACTTTTATCTCAAAGTTGACTTCGTTATTTTGTACATGAATGGCTTGTGTATTAAAGGTTATCCTGCTACTTAGTCGTTATATGGACGATATCATCAACACAGAGTTATTAATGCTAGACAGTTGATTACCTTGCTTTAGTAAAGGTGACCCAATTGGAAACCTTCGCAGGAGGTTTCATCCGGAGATGAGTGAACGCGAGGCTGCAATTTTCATGAGAAATGTATGCACAGACACTTACAACAAATGGACCACTGTTGGATATGACTTGATAGTTGATGCAGCATCTGCAACAGGGCATTAGGAAGTAAAGAATTGTTGAAAAATCAGAATCTGCTCTGATACCATATTGAAAATCGGAGGAGTAAAAAAACATAAAATTAAAGAACAACATATAGCACACAAAGGCACATGATATTTTACGTGGTTCGGCATAACTTGCTTACATCCACGGACGAGAGAGTTTTAGAGTTTTCACTATAATAATATAAATATGATACAAGTGTTTAATCATACCATCAACCTTCATTATGAGCGATCGTTGAATACTCTAATTCTTCAGTTGAACATCTTGTTCCTATGGTGTTTAATACCCCTTGATATTTTCCCGATACCCATAGTACCCTTACATTAAAACCCCTTGTGTCCTCACATTCTCCCTTTCTTTATAAATTCTTAAACTAGAAATTTACCTAAAACTTAAATTTCTTTTTCTTCGTGCTTGCCTTTTCTTCTTGATTGCTTTTTTTCATCAATTACGAAAATCACATTCTCCCTTGCTTCTTGGACCTCATCTTCAAATGTAAATTACTGTTTGTAATTCTTTTATTATAGTTGTGATTTTTCCGAGGATCTCCACCGTAGTTTTGGGTAGAAAAGATTGTAGAATCACCACGACACAGTTGACAACTGATCACCGAGAAAATGAGAAGAATTAAGCTGGTTGTAACCTAGTGGTGGGTTCCTTGTGAGGCTTGTAAAAATATAATTCTAGTTCCCATTTTTTTTTTTTTTTAAAATAATTTTTACAGCTTGTTGCAACCATAGGCCGAAATTGGAAGGACAAATTGTTCAACCGATTATTTGTAATTCTGTATAACTCCTACCCAATTACTTGAGTAGCCATAATCACCATCCTTATAGGCTTCAATTATGGATACTATAGTATAACTAAAATGGCTCCTTAAAATATATATTTTGTGATCTGAATCTCTTAAAAGATTTTCATTAAGCTGGTTTTGTGTCAGATTCCTAGACTACATCTCGATTATTTGCATGGACTCTGTCTTCATCTAAGACAATGACTACAACTACAGCCTTCATCTCTTCCCATCTCTTACATGTTCATTTATTCATTTGTTTTATAAATATATAACTAGAGTTAACCACTTTTTTCCACCCAAATAATGGTTTAATGACAATTTTCCACTCAAGGACTTTCAAAATATCATTTTTCCACCCAAAAAAATACCTTTTCTTATTCAACGGTAAACGGAAAGCAAACTCAGTCCATGTTGTTGGGGTTCTTGAAGATGAGAGGCTGATGAGTCTTTTGGTGGTGAAATATTAGATTCTGGTGGTCGTGATTGGTTGTCATTTGACTTGGGAGGGATAGTTATGCAAACCCTAATTGCTCTATTGTTGACGATTGGTGGAGTCGACAGGTTTAAGGTTTGAGGGACCATTTTAATTGATTTGATCACCCACCAGGTAAAACTTGGTGACATAAGGTCCCTTTGCTTTCGCATTATTATTGGTAGTCAATCCAAATTATTCAATCAACCAATGCAAGAAAGAATGGACCACTTATTCTTAAAGCAACATAACCACATAATTTAATTTGTTATAAATATATAAAGAAAAATCGAAAGAAAGAAAAGGCAGAACCAAACACCAAAAAATTGACTTCAAAAGGAAGGAAAAGCTCAAAATTTAATAAAACAAAATTAGTTTGAAATTTGAACAAATTTTATGATATAGAATAGGAAAATACTACACCTATAACTTCTTCTCACAAACTTCCTCTAACAACCCCGACGTGGTAGTTCGTAACTAGTCGCCACTCTGTCCCCGAGCCCCACCTGATAAATTGTTGAGCTGTCACATTGGAGTTACGAGAGAAAGCTTATGAAAAGAGGTTGTGGGTGTAGCATTACTCTATAGAATCACTTGTGGGCATCAAAATCATAGCAATGTATCAAACCAAACTTGGACAAATTATAGATAGAATATTATGTTTTTCATTCATAATTTATGATTTTTCATTGAACAAGTGTTTGTCATTCTTTTCTTCTCTTCGTTCAACCCTTTCACTCAAGCATCACTATCCTTTTAGAAAGCTCTGTCACGTTGGAGTTACAAGAGAAAACTTGTGAAAAGAGGTTGTGGATATAACATTACTCTAGAGAATCACTTGTGGGCATCAAAATCATAGCAACGTATCAAACTAAACTTGGACAAATTATAGATAGAATATTATGTTTTTCATTCATAATTTATGATTTTCCATTGAACAAGTGTTTGTCATTCTTTTCTTCTCTTCGTTCAACCCTTTCACTCAAACATCACTATCCTTTTAGAAAGCTACACTAAAATATTTAAAACATCATTATATTTATAATAATACTATACTAACGAACCATTCTCACTAGCTTTCTCTTACAAACACGACATGTCAACTTGTAATTGGTCAGAATGGGTTTCATATGCCCAACAATAAGTCTCGTTTGAACAAATGCGATCTATCACGTCAGTGTTTGTAAAAAAAAATTATGAGAAGTGTTTCTCAACCTATCTTTATTCTTACTTAGACACCGCTCCTAACTGATCGTTACCAGAACCATCACTGTTTCCATTACTATTGCCGATAAGTTGACTGTTCCTCTTCTTGCGCTTGGAGTCCCTCAACCAATTTAAGTTACCAAAAAGGACCTCCATCTCTTCAAGGGTTTTACCCTGTGTTTCCGGGAACATCGTATAAAAGAACACCCAGGACACTATTGCGACTCCCGTAAAAAGGAAGAAGGCTCCGCCGATTGTTATGGCCTTGTAAAGGGATAAGAAAGTCATTCCCACGACCCCACTTACAAGCCTATTCATTGCAACTCCCATACTCGCTCCCTGAGCTCGTAGCTTCAACGGGAAGATCTCAGAGCTGTAGACCCACGCGATGGGCCCCATCCCTATCGCGAAGAACGCGACGAATGATAACACTGTGGTGATGGCTAATCCAACAGCCCATGGTAACTTTACGTGTGAGTGATCAATGACCGTTAAAGAGAATCCAAGGGTGGCGAGGGACAGGATCATACCCCCCATACTACTCAAAATCAATGGCCGTCGTCCGATTCTATCAATAAAAAACGTAGCCACTAAGATGAAAATAGTCTTCGAAAATCCGACGGCTACAGTTGCGAGTAACTTATCGTCATCAGATGTAATCCCGGCTTTTTCAAAGATCCTGGGACTGTACAAAACGACGGCGTCTATGCCCGACGCCTGCTGAAAGAAATGAATACCAATGGCGCAGATTAAAATGTGACGAACCGTCGGTGTAGGATGAAGGAAGAGCTCTCTCCATACACCCTCACCGTGGCTACGTTTCTCAACCCGAACGACGTCGTCGTTGCATTCTTGGGGAATGCCAGCAGCTTCTTTAATATCGGCGAGTCTTAAGGCGGCTTCGTCTTTGGAGTTGGAGGTTTTGTCGAGGACTTTCCTGGCGTCTCTGAGTCGACCTTGCATGACCAGCCAACGAGGTGACTCAGGCATGGCTAAGACGCCGACGGCCAGCAGCACGGAGGGGACGGCGCTGATGCCAAGCATCATTCGCCATCCCAATTGAAGTGACAGCTTCGAGAATGCGTAGTTTGAAACGTATCCCAGTAATACCCCTCCATTAATGAACACCTGTGGTACAGTTTTTTAGTATTGCAAGAATATTTTTTATTGAAAATTCCAGGAAGGTGGCGACTCGTATAATTAATGCGTAAAGTTGTGAAGGAGAAGAAGAACAAAGTAAATTCAAATTACCTCAGGGAAAGAACTGAGGAAACCACGAGAAGCAGCAGGCGAGAGTTCGGAAGTGTAAACAGGAGCAATCATGAGAGCATAACCGACGCCAATTCCAGCAACAAAACGACCCACCATTAGGAACGCATAGTTTGTGGCGAAACCCATCAGCAGAGCTCCTACAAAGAATATGGCTCCCGCTAGTACGATGGTGTAGCGCCGTCCGATCCAGTCGGAGGTTCTGCCGGCTGCCGCCGCACCAAACAGTGAGTAAAGGTTGATGATCCCCGCCAGAACCTCCACTTCCACGTCGCTGATTTTGAGGTCCTTTTTTATGTAGATTGCGGCCCCACTCATTACTCCAATGTCTGTCAAACAAAAAAAAAACACATGCATAAGATTTATCAAATCTCAATATTATACAAGTTTCTTTCTTTGTTTATTTTCGTTAGTAATTAAGTTAAGTTACCATAGCCGAGCAAGATGGAAGTCATGGAAGCTAGAATGGAGCAAGCGAAAGCAAACTTGTTGCGTTTTCGTTTCTGGGGAGGATCAAAATCTGCAAGAGTTTTGGGACGTTGGTCAGTAGTAGCTGTATTCTCGGCTCCCAGGCTAGCCATGTTTGAAAAAAAAGCAAGCTAGCGAGAGAGGACGAGAACGAGATTAAGAGTGAATTTGAAGCTGCCATGAGTTGGAAGAGAGTTGAACTTATATAGAACAAGAAGGAAGTCCAGACTTCGGCTTTCTCAGACCAATGAGTCCAACTACACTGTTTATCTACATAGAATTTGAATTTTCAAAGGTGTTGCGGTCTTAAAAGGATAAGCGGCGTTTTCTTACCCAAGGACTAAGGTAGGCTTCTTATTAATTAGATAATTGACTAATTGATTAATTAGGTAATTACTTAATGAACTTCATATTTTTATATAGTCAAGTCAATACTCAAAGTCGAGCCCCCCTTCCTTCCTTGCAATTTACATTTCACATATTCTTTCAATTATTGCCTATTTATCCTACTCCGAATTTTTATTTTTATCATTAGAAAAAATAATAAAAAATCAATTATTGACACTGCTAGATTTGTAAAAGCATGGTTAATTTCTAATTTTTTACAGCCTGCCGCGAACTTACAAATTCATTTGGGTTTCTGAATCTTCTAGTCGTCAAATTATTTATCTTTTTATTAGTACTGTGATAAAGTGTATACTTTAAAGGTAATGAAAACATTTTCTACAGTTGGATCTTTTTATCTTTCTACGTTCTGTTGACAACTTTTATCTCAAAGTTGATGCCGATATTTTGTACATGAATAGCTTGTGTATTAAGGGTTATCTTGCTGCTCGTCGTTACATGGACAGTATCATCAACACCGTGCTGTTAATGCTAGACAGTGGATTACCTTGCTTTAGTAGAGGTGACTTAATTGGAAATCATCGCAAGAGGTTTCATCCGGAGATGAGTGAACGTGAGGCTGCAATTTCCATGAGAAATCATCTTTGTAATTCTTTTATTATAGTTATGATTTTTCCGAGGATCTCCACCGCAGTTTTGGGTAGAAAATATTTCAGAACCACCACGAGACAGTTGACAACTGATCGCTGAGAAAGTGAGAAGAATTAAGCTGGTTGTAACCTAGTGGTGGGTTCTAAGTGACTAGCCATGATCACCAATCCCTACAGGCTTCAATTATGGATACTATATTATAACTAAAATGGGTCCCTGAATTATATATTGTATGATCTGAATCTCTAAAAGATTTTCATTAAGCTGGTCCCGTGTCAGATTCCCAGACCACATCTCCATTATTTGCATGGACTTTCTTTGTCTTCGACAATGACTACAACTACAGCCTCCCTCTCTGCCCATCTCTTACATGTTCATTTATTCATTCATTAATTTCATTTGTTCTATAAAATATATAACTACACCAAGTGAAATTTTGAGGGCCAATGTGTTTCAATATTTGTTATGTTCTTGCTGATTTGGACATTAGGTTAGGAAATATTTCAATTGATTTTGAAACACCCACCTAGTGAAAAGATTTAAAATGGCCACATGTCACAATTATATAGTTAACATTATGTAGTGAAGACAATTATTCAGTTAACATTATGCAGTTAAGGAGTAGTTTTAAGGAGTTGTTCAAGGTAAACTATCTATTTTAGTCCTTGATAGAAGTTATGAAAGGTAGTTGTTGGGAACAGAATATCAACTATAATTGGCATAAGTTAGAAAATATATCTCAAACATTCTTTCACAAATCATCATCTGAAATTTACATTTGGTTACTTTTATCACTTAGGTTAACAACAATATACATTTGACTTCTATTATCTCTGGATTGATTCTCTTATAACGCTTGGACAATATGGTTGGAGGTAAGTAATCTAGTTTCACATTAAGAATATATACATTCAGTTATTTCCCGTTCCGCATTAAGTATATGTAGATTCAGTTATTTCCACAAGACACTATATGAGAGACCATTTTGACATTAGGCTTACAATATTTCAATTAATTTGATCACCCACCAGATAAAACATGGTGAGACTTTATGGAATTCTACTCCAAAACCAAAAGAACAAAAACACATTTCAAACAGTATTCAAATTTTCCAAAGTCGAAAATGACTAAACAGAAAACCCAGAATTTGCAAATCAAAATTCTGATACGCAAGCTGATTGTACACTTCTTAAACTTGTCATGTAGTAGAAGGTTAACGTTTCTTGTAGTAATACTGTAAGCCAAACTTTAGAAATAGGAAACATAACACATGTGCAAGAATTAATATAACGTCTCCTTTGCTTTTGCATTATTATTGGTAGTCAATTCAATCAACCCATGCAAGCTATTGGACCACTCATTCTTAAAGTAACATAACCACATAATTTAATTTGTTAAAAATATATAGAGAAAATAAGAAAAGGCAGAACCAAACACAAAAGAAATGACTTCAAAAGTAAGGAAAAGCACATAAACAAAAACAAAAAAAATAGCTACCATCCCCACCTCAAAGGATCCAATCACATGCCAATTTTCAACGTTAATTGCTTTCATAATCAAACTCAATTTGTCGATCACAAGTTCACAACATTCAGCTTCCCAAATTTTTTTTTTTTTTTTTATGGTCGGGAGTTTCCGGATCAACTTACGCGTACCTCAACTAATCCTCGAGACTCTGGAACTACTAGTCGAGAAAGAACTCCAGTGGCTACCGCTATTTAACACCTGAAGAGGAACTCGAATAGAGATGGGCGTTTGCGCCAGCCCCACGGGGATCCGGACCGACCCCGCCCTAATGGGACGGGGAATCCCCAAAAAATTCGAGGATAGGGCCGGGGATGGTCCTCAAGAAAAACACCGTAGCCGAGGATGGGCCGGGGGAGGGGATAGTGCAATCCCCAGCCTGGCTCGACCCGACCCGTCCATGTGAAGCCCCGCCCCTCTTTTTTAGGAATTTTATGTTTTTTTTTTTGTTCCCTTTGCGAGATTTAGATAAAATTAGAATTTAAATCATGCTTTTAAGTAATGTATCTAAATTTATGATATTTACTTTTATAATACTTTCTAATGTTTGTATTAAATTTATTAAAAAAATAATTTAACGAGGGAGTCTAATAATTAAATATATATATTATTACTTTGTGAATTTCACAAAATAATAAACATGGCCCAAGCAAATTTTTTATTAGATTATTATAATTTACAAAACCAATATATTATAAGGTTTATGTTGTAATGGATAATTTGAGTATACTATGAGGTTTATGTTGCAGACTGAAGGATGTTTATATTTTATTGTTTTGAAATCCATGAGCATGTCTCAATTTTTGCCAAGAAATTGTTGTTATTCACCATATTCATATCAATTCTCAGCGAAATTTTCTTTCAGGTATTTATTTTATGAATTTTAGCAGATGAGACTATTTCAGTGGAGCATTACAATGCCTCAGCAACATAAAACATCAGAATATGGAATCTAAATTCCTCTATTTAGTACTATATAGAAAATGTGTCACTAACTTAGTAACAATTAAATTAGTTTATGGTGGTAGTTATGTATTGCTTTTTAAATCTTAATTTAAATTTTACAAGAAAATGTTGATTTTATATTTTCTTACCATAAATTTAGCCTTTTTAATGAATTAACTACTAAAATTAAGCAGACAAATATAGTACCTAGTAACGCGCTAGTTTCTCATAATTAAAATAATTTAATATTAATGTCGTGAGAGCATGCAGAAAGTTTTGATCTACACGGGCCAAAAATCCCCGTTCGGGAGATAAATCCCCGTGGGGGAAAATTCCCCGCGAAGCCCTATTCATCAAGTCGGGTTGGGTTGGTATGGGATTGATTCTATCCCTACGGGCCGGGGACGATCATGAGAAAAATCCCCTCCCACAGGGATGGGTCGGGGATGGTCATGGGAGTAGATAACGGGGACGGGGAAAGGGAAGGGGGTCCCCAGCCCGCGCCCATCTCTAAACTCGAATTATAACCTCTTGAGTAATACATTAAAAAGTTCCAATCGAACCACTCATTAGCTTCCTAATTGTTGCACCTTTTCCCGTTTTCCCCTAATATAGGACAAATCATTGTACCCAAACAACAGTAAGCAAAGATATTGCTCCACCAAAATTTTCATCCTTATTTGGTGATACCCAAATGGATTTCAATTAAAACATTCATTTATTTAGGAGGTGTTTGGTTTCTTTGTTTTTAAATTCTTTTTTTTTTTTTTTTTTTGTGTTGGTAACGGGGGTATCCGGGCTAACTTGTGCGCATCTCAATTAATCCTCAGGGTATTGAACACCTTACAAGCTCAAAGAACTAAGTAAATCACAATGTGATAGGTGACTCTAAAGTATGAACCCAAAAACTCAAAGAAGGGAGCAAACCTCCTTAATGGTCAAGTTTAATAAAACTGAACCTGGACAAAATCACAGCAACGTAACAAACCAAACTTGGACAAACTATAGATAGAATATAATGTATTTCACTGCATAATTTATGATTTTTCATTGCATAAGGGTTTGTCATTTTTTTCTTCTCCTCCTTCATCCCTCTTCTCTCAAACATCACTATCCTTTTAGAAAGCTACACCAAAATATTTAAAACAGCATCATATTTACCAAGTTACCCTCTAGTTAGTAATGGGCTTAGACACCGGCCCTAACTGAACGTTACTAGAACCGCAATCGCTTTTTGTTACCGTTGCCGAAAAGTTGAGTGTTTCTCTTCTTGTGCTTGGAATCCCTCAACCAATGGAAGTTACCGAAAAGGACCTACATCTCGTCAAGGTTTTTACCCTGTGTTTCCGGGAGCATGGTATAAAAGAACAGCCAGGCTACCGTTGCTATTCCCGCGAAAAGGAAGAAGGCTCCGCCGATTGATATGGCCTTGTAAAGGGATAAGAAAGTCATTGCCATGACCCCACTTACAACCCTATTCATTGCAACTCCCATACTCGCTCCTTGAGCGCATAGCTGCAACGGGAAGATATCTGAGCTGTAGACCCACGTGATGGGCCCCCTTCCGATCGAGAAGAACGCATTGTATGATAACACCGTGGTGAGGGCTAATCCAACAACCCATGGTAACCTTACGTGGGAGTGATCAATGACCGTTAAAGAGAATCTGAGGGTGGCAAGGGACAGGATCATACCCGCCACACTACTCAAAAGCAACGGCTGCCGTCCGATCCTATCAAGCAAAAATGTAGCCACTAAGATGAAAAGAATCTTGAGAAATCTGACGGCTACTGCTGCGAGTAACTTGAGGTTATCAGATGTAATCTGGCTTTTTCAAAGATCCTGGGACTGTACAAAACGACAGCGTTCATACCCGACGACTGTTGGAAGAAATGAATACCAATGGCACAGATTAAACAGTGACGAACCGCCGGTGTAGGATGAAGGAGGAGCTCTCTCCATACACCCTCCCCATGGCTACGTTTCTCAACCCGAACGACGTCGTCGTTGCATTCTTGGGGAATGCCAACAACTTCTTTAATATCGGCAAGTCTTAAGGTGGCTTCGTCTTTAGAGTCGGAGGTTCTGTTCAGGACTTTCCTGGTGTCTCCAAGCTAACCCTGCATGACCAGCCAACGAGGTGACTTAGGCATGGCTAAGACGCCGATGGCCAACAGCACGGAAGGGATGCGCTGATGCCAAGCATCATTTGCCATCCCAAGTGAAGTGGCAACTTCGAGAATGCGTAGTTTGAAACGCATCCCAGTAGTCCCCCTCCATTAATGAACACTTGTGGTGCAATAATAAAAGCTATTTTTAGTTTTGGAAGAGTACATTTTTATTGAAAATTCCAGGAGGGTGGCGACTTTATGAGCTCTTAGGGTAGTGGATTTTGCCCAGGCGGCCTCCGTGCTCTCACATTATTTGTGAAAACTTAAAAAATATCATAAAAGTAAATAAAATAATACAATATCAGTAATATGAAAGAAAATAATATACTAACACAATACTTTATCACTTGGATATATTTATGAGAAACAAAACCTTAAGCAAATTGAAAATAACATCTAATTCACGAGGAAACATAAGAAAATTTTTACGTGGAAAAACCTCTTCAATTAAAGAAAGCAGAAAACCATAGGAATCTAATGATTCACTTAAATCCAATATAATTAAAAGAGTTTACAACAATTACAATCCAACAAAAATGTTCTACATAAATTTCTTATTTCTCTTTTTTTTTTTTTTTTTTTTTTTTTTTTGCTTTCAAAGATTATAATATAAATTTTCATGACTTTGATCAGGCCTAGTATAAGCGAAAGTCAACCAAAACTTAAATTAACTCAACGTTGCCTTAACTTTTAATATGAATTAATAAAAAAAGGGAAAATTTTCTTAGTATAAACATAGATAATAACTTAATCTTCTTTAATAATTTTGAGAAACTAAACGGTGACGTTTAAAATGTAGGAAAGTGGTGGGTGAAGGGTGAAGAATAACATTCAATAAAATATAGTTAAAATTTAATTTGGGAAAGCAAGAACATTCTTAAACACAAAACAAACTCACAAGATCTATGTCTTTTTCCATCAAATTAAAATAAAAAAAACTCCAAAACATAAGTATGATTCAACCCTAAAATAAACTAAAATGAAATGAGCAATGCACATACTTAAAACTGATAAAATATAAAATAAATCTAATTGTAGTACCTTGATTAATGAAAGCTTTAACAATTTTAGTCTTCAAAAGTTTTAAGAACGAATAACATAAAGAAAGTGAATGAGAGAGTAAAGAATTTAAAGATAAAATCGTAAAAAAAAGGTGGATATGAAAAAGAGTTGAGAGAATTTTAAACTTTTAATATAATGTAAGCTTGAAATATATATATTAATGGTAAGTTTTTTATAAGTCAGGATATATATAATATTTCTTATTTTTTTAAAATTTGAAGGTAGACGTAAATATATATATTAATAAAAAAAATTTAGGGGCTATATAAACAATTTTTTTTTTTTTTCCTAAATGTGAGGGTAGGCCTTAGGGGTGGGAAAAAAAACCCGAAAATCGAACCGAACCGCGAAAAAGAACCGAAAATGCGGTTTTTTTTGTTTCGGTTCGGATATTAAAAAAAGGGGATATTCGGTTTGGTTTCGGTTTTTGAAAAAAAGGAAACCGGTTACCCGGAACTGGTTTTATGAACTAAAATTTTAAAAAAATTATTGCATTTTAATTTTTACGTTTTTATTTTGCATTTGCATTTGCAATTCCAAACCCTAACACCATCTAACACTCTCACAGTCTCAACTCTCATGATCTCACTCAGCCTGAGACACTCACTTCACTTAGTTCACTACCTTCAGTCTTCACTATCAGTCTACTCTAGTCTCCATTCTCCAGCTCGGCAGACGGCAGCTCCACTGCTCCAGGACGAGTCTACTCCAATCTCCACTCTCTAGCTTGGCAGACGGCAGCTCCATTGCTCCAGTACGGCAGTACTCAAATCTTAGACGCACTTGCGCCGGCGCCGGTACTCAGACACTTAGCTCAGACCCTAGTAATCGTCAGTCTCTCTCTCACACTCTCAGAGTCTCTGTCTCACTTGTCAGTTCTCACGCCGGAGTCTCTCACTCTGCCCGTCAGCCGTTGTTCTCAGATCTGTTGCTTAACGGTCGGCACGGCAGTCACCAGTTGCGGTCACCATTCTTCTTCCTTCACCAAGTCTCCACATCATCGTCTGTTTCCGGTGGGTGACCTCATCTCTTTGGCTTTTTTTTTTTGTATTTGTTGGTGACCTCGCCCACGGCTCAGATATTTGATGTCCTGTAAATTTTTTTTTTTTAATTATTCTTCTTGTTACAAATTTACAATGTGATGGTAATAACTAATGTGATGTACTCGATTCATTCTTTTATTTATTCTTCAATAATTTGGACATCTAATCAAGCAGTCTCTAGTTAATTTATTCTTGGTTTGAGGTTGATTGATACCTCTTGTGTTATTATTACTTCCTATCAATGTCTATTTTATTTATGTCAATCTTTTATCTTCTTTAAGTTACTTGTTCTCCCAAAAATTTGCAACCCCCCCTATTTATATTTCCATTTAATTCATCATCATCAATGTTAGTTTTGTTCTAACCAGGGATGAGGCAGGCTGATAATTAATTTCTTTTAAAAGAAAAAACTCAATTTTAAGGCATTTAGCAATGTTTGATGATTGGAGCTATCTTTTTGTGTCTATATGAGTGTTGGAATGATAATGTATATACTTTGACAGTAATATGAAAATCCCATTCATCTATTTCCAGATTCTATTTTTTATGCATTTAGAGGTATTATATATTTGAGAAGTGCCTATTTGTGGATAAGTTCAGTAGCTTTTGATGAGTTCTAAAGTTAAAGTGCTTCTCTGGGCTTTGTACAGATACCTAATTCCTTTTGAGCAAAATCGCAATCATAACAGTTTACTTTTCTCTACCTACTCTAATGAGCATATGTGTTTTTTTTAATATTACTCAGTAATCAAAATAATTATGATTTTAGAAGACAGTAACCATATTACTCTGGATGGCAATGCTTGTATCAGGGACGGCTCATGTGCCAAAACTTCTTTAATTTCTAGTCTTTTGTGTAATAAAGAATAAGAGGCCTTTTGGGTGTTTGATTATTTGTGGTTGCTGCCTAAGTATTGATTATTTATGTGTTTATTTTTTGTGAATTCTAGTTCTCAAAATGAAACGGTGCAATCCTATTGAAGGACTGAAAGAGTCATACGAGAAGTTGTCCTCCCCTGGGTAATTTAATTACTTCTTTTTTAGTATAATTGTATTTTATTTTGTTCATTATTTTTATTGATTTTTGTGTATAATTAATCGTTTCAGGAATTCAAGTGCGGAATTTAAGAAGGTTAGTGAGCTTTATTACATTGGTAATTTTGTGTACATGTTGAAATGTTAGTTATTTCCAATTCCAATTCCAATTCCAATTTTCGGTTATATCCCTTTGATTGTTACAAGATTTCGATTCTTAGACTAATATAAGTGCATGGTGCCTTAGACTATTGGGCATTGACTAACCACAAATAGTTAATGCATCTTCCTTTTTTATACCATTGTACCATCCCTTTAGGTCCCAAACGTGCGAAATCGACTATTAGTAGGAAGAATACATCTGAAATGTGGGATCACTTCACAAAAAATGAGTGTGAGAATAAGGATGATTTGACGGCAACATGTAACTATTGTGGGAATGTTCTTGCTTGTCCAAGTAAAAGTGGTACAAGTTGTCTACGTAACCACTTAAGTAGGTGTAAAAAGTATCCTTTGAATGTGGTGGATAGGAGACAGAAGACGTTATTCTTTCAGCAAGCATCACGTGGCCTCTCAAGTGAGGTTGCCACCTCTACAAATCTGAATTGTTGTCATGGAAATTTTATCAAGATTTTATTAGAGAAACTATTGCCCAAATGATCATTATCGATGAGCTACCGTTTAATTTTGTGGAGCGTGAGGGGTTTCGCCGTGTGATGACTACGGCACAACCTAGGTTTCAAATGCCCTCCCGTAAGACTGTGGCTACCGATTGTTTAAAGATTTATATTGATGAGAGTGAAAAGCTAAAGAATTTTTTTAGTAAGTTCAATCACACAGTTTGTCTCACTACTGATACGTGGACAAGTTGTCAGAACCTCAACTATATGTGTCTTACGGCTCACTTCATCGATGACGATTGGCAACTACACAAAAGGATTTTGAACTTTTGTCTTATAAGTAGTCATAAAGGTTTAATCATTGGGAAGGCAATGGAGAGATGCTTGCTTGATTGGGGTATTTCTAAAGTATTAACAGTAACAGTTGACAATGCAAGTTCTAATGATGTGGGTATAAGCTATCTTAGGACTCGGTTATCAAGTTGGCAGGGAAATGTCTTAGGTGGTCAATTTCTTCACATGAGATGTTGTGCACACATACTAAGTTTGATTGTAAAAGAGAGGTTAAAAGATATGGATGACTCCATATTTAGAATTCGTGATACAGTGAGATATGTGAGGTCTTCTCCAGCAATGTTAATGAGATTTATGGAGTATGTGGAGAAAGAAAAAATTGAAAGTAAGAGTCATTTGGTGCTTGATGTAGAAACAAGGTGGAACTCTACTTATTTGATGTTGGATACTGTAGTTAAATTCCAGAAAGCATTTGAATTATTGGAAATAGAAGATAATAAGTACAAAGATGAGCTTTCTAGTGGGGACAGGTCAAAGGGTTTGCCTACGTGCAGTGATTGGGAATATGCTCAGTACTTGTTACCGTTTCTGAAAATTTTCTATGATGCTACCATACGTGTGTCCGACTCTTTTTATGTAACTGGTAATGAGTACATGCGACAGATATATTGCATTGGGATGAAGATTACAGAATTCTTATAGTCATGATCTTAGCTTAAGTTCTATGGCGATAAGGATGAAGGGAAAATTTGACAAATATTGGTCAAATGTTGATAATATCAACATAATGTTATTCATTGCAGTTGTTTTAGACCCTAGGGACAAGTTAGAATATGTTTATTGGGTGATTGGTGAGTCCTATGATGCTTTTACTGCTGTTAAGTTGAAGAAAAAAGTGATGGAAACTTTGTTGTCTTTATTTAACCATTACAATTTGTGTAAGGTGACTGGGGCTCTTACTACGCAATCAAGTCAGCAATCTTCAGGTGCAAGTGCACTTGCTAATCGTGATGGTGATATTGATCCTAAAGAATACATGAGGGTTAAGTTTAAAAGGAGAAAGATTGAAAACCAAGCTAATCAGCCTAAATCAGAGTTGGATAAGTATTTAGCTGATGACGTTGAAGATGACACTGACAAGACATTTGATCTCTTGAAATGGTGGAAGATGAATTCAACAAAATATCTAGTTATCTCTTTGATGGCACGAGATGTATTGGCTATTCTCGTTTCAACTGTTGCATCTGAGTCGGCTTTTAGTACGAAGGGTCGTGTATTGGATCCCTTTCGTAGCTCCCTTACTACGAAAATGGTGGAAGCTCTTCTCTGCACACAAGATTGGATTCGGACTACGCGTGCACCATTAGCCATTGAGGACACCTTGGATGAGTTGACGAAAATTGAGTCGGGTAAAATTTTTGCTTTACTTTCAATTAATTAATTATGTATATGTTGGATTTGTTAATTATACTTTCAATTATTTAATTATGTGTTTATCCAACTTTTTATAGAATTTCCATCTTTCAGAGTAGAAAGTACTCGTTCTCAACTAATTGATTGAAGGGCAATCCAAATTTCCAATAACGAGGTATATACTATGATTTTATTTAGTTTCATTTGTTCTTTTATTTACTAATTTCTAGAGATTGGACAAACTTATAAAAAGAAAGAAATTTAAAATGGAAGCTATCTAACAAGTTGTGGAACTTTTTTGTTTTGACAGTTGACATTTGACAATGGATTGGAATGTGCTTGCAGTTGGACAGTTATTGCTTGCTTGGAGGCCTCTTTTGAAATCTTTTTTGTGGATTTGTTATATTTATATTTGTCTTTGTGAACTTTGTTTGTATATCTTCTAAGTTTGCATTTCATTATTTGATTTGGAAATGTGCTTGTTAGTACTTAGGTTTGTTTTGTGGAAATGTGTTTATTATGTTTGTTTTGTGGAAATGTGTTTGCTAGTTTTAATCATGTGTTTGATTTGGATTTTGTGGAAATATGTTTCTTATTTTATTCATTTCATGTGTTTGATTTGTAATTTTAGGATGTGGAAATGTGTTTATTATGTTTGATTTTGTGGATTTTGTGGAAACTAAGTTGGCAACAGGGGACTATTTTTTTGTTTGTATAGCTTGTATATTTTTTAGTTTGTAATTGAGTTTGTATCATATCTTTGTTTTTGCAATCTTTGATTTGTAATTTTAAATTATTAATATTTGGTTTTGATGTACATTCAAATTATATGAATTCAAATTCAATTACAATAGATATAAGTTTATTAACGTAATTGAATTTACAGTAGATATAAGTTTATAACTTTAAGTCATGTTAAAAAAAAAAAAAAAACCTAAAAAAAAAAAAGTGCAAAGTGGAGTGTAAGAATTGGGCCAAAAAGGCAGCCCATATCTTATGGGTCATAAGTGGAGTGTGTGAATTGGGCCGAAAAAGCAGCCCATATCTTATGGGTCATAAGTGGAGTGTGTGAATTGGGTCGAAAAAGCAGCCCATCATTAATTTTATTAATCGATTAACCGAACCGAATTTTCAGTTCGGTTTATAACCTGTTAATAACCGAAACCGGATCGGTTTCGGTTCAGTTTATTTTTTAAATTGAAAACCGGTTCTGTTAACCGGATTTTTCCACCCCTAGTAGGCCTGGCATACCCTCTAAGGCCCGGTTCGACTGTCTTAGGGCATCTTGAAATATATTAATTGATCGTTTGTGGAAGATTATAATAATATACTAATCCGGAAAATTAATATGATAGGTTGTGAAGGGGAAGAAGAACAAAGTAAATTCAAGTTACCTCAGGCAAAGAACTGAGGAAGCCACGAGAGGAAGCGGGCGAAACTTCGGCAGTGTAAACAGGAGCGATCATGTGAGTATAACCGACGCCAGTACCAGCAACAAAACGACCCACCATTAGGAACGCATAGTTTGTGGCGAAACCCATCAGCAGAGCTCCTGCAAAGAATGTGGCCCCAGCTAGTACGATGGTGTAGCGCCGCCCGATCCAGTCGGAGGTTCGGCCGGCTGCCGCCACACCAAACAGTGAGTAAAGGTTTATGATCCCCACCAGAACCTCCACTTCCACGTCGCTGATTTTGAGGTCCTTTTTTATGTAGATTGCCGCCCCACTCATTACTCCAATGTCTGTCAAACAATAAAAAAAAAAACACACATGCATAAGATTTATCAAATCTCAATATTATACAAGTTTCTTTCTTTGTTTATTTTCGTTAGTAATTAAGTTAAGTTACCATAGCCGAGAAACATGGAAGTCATGGAAGCTAGAATGGAGCAAGCGAAAGCAAACTTGTTGAGTTTTTGTTTCTGGGGAGGATCAAAATCTGCAAGAGTTTTGGGACGTTGGTCAGTAGCAGTATTCTCCGCTCCCAGGCTAGCCATGTTTGAAAACAAGCAAGCAGGCGAGAGAAAGAGAGAAAAGGAGATTAAGGTGCATGGTGTTAGCTATCTGGTTTTTGAAGAGTGAATTTGAAGCTGCCACGAAAGTTGGAAGAGAGTTGAACTTATATAGAACAAGAAGGAAGTCCAGACTTCGTCTTACATCATTTCTTGGACCAATGAGTCCAACTATACTGTTTATCCATATAGAATTTGAAAATTCAAAGGTGTTGCAGTCTGAAAAGGGTTAGCGCGTTTTCTTACCCAAGGACCAAGGGAGGCTCCTTAGAGCTATCTCTAAAACATTTTTTTTTTTTTTTATATAAATAAAGAGTAATTTCATTAATTTTTAAATATAAAAATCAAAATTTTTATTCAAATCCAATAGACTCTTTAAATTTTAGAAGAGAATATTTTTTTCAAAAAGAAAACTTAATAAGAGAGATAAATCATAAATAAAATTTATAGAAACTTGTAATTTATTATTTAAAATTAGAATAAACAGTGAAATTTGATTCTCTAAATATGGAGAGTCAAACTCACTCTTTAATTTTTATTTAAAAAATAAAGAGTTTGTTTGACTCATTTCTATAGATAAACTTCTTATAATAAAGAGTTTAGGTTAGAGCATCTCCAAATGGCTCTTTATATGAGTCAAACTCTTTATTATAAAGAGTTAATACATAAAAATAAGAGTTCAATGGACTCTCTATTCTTTAAAAATAAATTAAAGAGTAGATTTGATTATCCACATCTAGAGAGTCAATCTCACTCTTTATCATAATTTTAATTAATTAAATTACAAGTTTAAATAAATTTTATTTATTTTTTCTCTCTCCTATTAAGTTTTTTTTTTTTTTTTTTTTAAATTTTCCTCCCACCACGATGGTCTTTTGAGTTTCTATATATTCATGTTCTGTTTTTTTTTTTTTTTTCTCTAAAATCATAAATGCTTTATAGGAAAATTCAAAATAAAGAATTAAAATAAAGAGTTCATTGGACTTAAATAAAATTTTTGCTCTTTATATTTAAAAATCAACAAACATGCTCTTTATTTATAGGAAATATACTCTTTAAAATAAAGAGTACCATTGGAGATGCTTTTATATAAATACTCATTTGGAGATGCTCTTATTAATTAGATAATTGACTAATTGATTAATTAGGTAATTAATTAATGGACTCCATATTTTTATATTGTCAAGTCAATACTCAAAGTCCAGCCTCCCTTCCTTCCTTGCAATTTACATTTCACATACTCTTCAATTAGTGGCATGGACTCTCTTTGTCTTCATCTAAGACAATGACTACAACTAAGCCTCCATCTCTGCCCATCTCTTACATGTTCATTTATTCATTCATTATCATTTGTTCTATAAATATATAACTACACCAAGTGAAATTTTGAGTGCCAATGTGTCTCAATATTTGTTATGTTCTTGCTGGCTTCAATCTTCATTTTGACATTAGGTTAGGAAATATTTCAATTGATTTTGAAACACCCACCTAGTGAAACTTTTTCTTTGGGTTAGACTTGTAAGATTTAAAGTGGCCACATGCCACAATTATTCAGTTAACATTATGCAGTTAAGGAGTAGTTTTAAGGAGTTATTCAAGGTAAATTGTTTATCTTAATCCTTGATAGAAGATAGGAAAGGTAGTTGCTGGCACAGAATATCAATTATAATTGGCATAGACTAGAAGACATCTCTCAAACATTCTCTCACACATCATCATCTTGAAATTCACATTTGGTTACTTTTATCACTTAGGTTAACGACAATCTATATTTGACTTCTATCATCTCTGGATTGATTCTCTTATAATGCTTGGACAATATGGTTGGAAATAAGTAATCCAGTTTCGCATTAAGAACACATACATTCAGTTATTTCCAGAATTTGCAAATTAAAATTCTGATACGCAAGCTGATTGAACCACTTCTTAAACTTGTCATGTAGTAGAAGGTTAACTTTTCTTTTAGAAATAATGTAAGCCAAACTTTAGAAATAGGAAACATAACACATGTATAAGAAATAATATAAGGTCTCCTTTGCTTTTGCATTATTATTGGTAGTCAATTCAATCAACCCATGCAAGCTAATGGACCACTCATTCTTAAAGCAACATAACCACATAATTTAATTTATTAAAAATATATGGAGAAAATAAGAAAAGGCAGAACCAAACACAAAAGAAATGACTTCAAAAGAAAGGAAAAGCATATAAACAAAAAAAAAAAAAAAAAATAGCTATCATCCCCACCTCAAAGGATCCAATCACATGCCAATTTTCAATTGCTTTCATAAGCAAACTCAATTTGTTGATCACAACATTCAGCTTCCCAAATTTTTTTTTTTTTTTTTTTAATAATTGGGAGTTTTCGGGTCAGCTTACGTGTACCTCAATTAATCTCCGAGACCCTGGAACTACCGACCGAGAAAGAACTTCAGTGTTTACCACTATTAACACTTGAAGAAGAACTCGAATTCAGAACCTCTTGAGTAATACACCAAAGAGTTTCTACCAAACCATTCATTAGCTTCTCTAATTGTTACAGCTTTTCCCGATTTGTCTTAGGACAAATCATAGTACCCAAATAACATTAAGCAAAGATATTGCTCCACCAAAATTTTCATCCTTAGTTGGTGATACCCAAATGGATTTCAATTAAAACATTCATTTATTTAGGAGCTGTTTGCTTTCTTTTTTTGTAATTTTTTTTTTTTTTTTTTATAACGGGGATATCCAGGCTAATTTGTACGTATTTCAACTAATTTTCAAGGTATTAAACATCATATAAGCTCAAAGTATCAAATAAATCCCAATATGATACATACCCTCAAAGTTTGAACCCAAAAACTTAAAGAAGGTAGTAAACCTCCTTAACGGTCTTGTTTAATAAAACTGAATTGGTTTAAAATTTGAACAAATTTTATGATATAAAATAACTTATGAGCATCAAAATCATAGCAACGTAATAAACCAAACTTGGACAAACTATAGATAGAATATATTGTATTTCACTGCATAATTTATGTTTTTCATTGCATCAGGTTTTGTCATTTTTTTCTTCTCCTCCTTCGTCCCTCTCACTCAAACATCATTATCCTTTTAGAAAGTTACACTAAAATATTTAAAACGGCATCATATTTACCAAGTTACCCTCTAGTTAGTAATGGGCTTAGACACAGCCCCTAACTGAACGTTACTAGAACCGTCATTGTTTCCGTCACCGTTGCCGAAAAGTTTAGTGTTTCTTTTCTTGCGCTTGGAATCCCTCAACCAATGGAAGTTACCGAAAAGGACCTGCATCTCTTCAAGGGTTTTACCCTGTGTTTCCGGGAGCATGGTATAAAAGAACAGCCAGGCTACCGTTGCGATTCCCGCGAAAAGGAAGAAGGCTCCGCCGATTGATATGGCCTCGTAAAGTGATATGAAGCTCATTGATAGGACCCCACTTGTAACCCTATTCATTGCAACTCCCATACTCGCTCCCTGAGCGCGTAGCTGCAACGGGAAGATCTCTGAGCTGTAGACCCACGTGATGGGCCCCATCCCGATCGAGAAGAACGCGACGTATGATAACACCGTGGTGAGGGCTAATCCAACGGCCCATGGTATCCTTACGTGGGAGTGATCAATCACCGTTAAAGAGAATCCGAGGGTGGCAAGGGACAGGATCATACCCGCCACGCTACTCAAAAGCAACGGCCGCCGTCCGATCCTATCAAGCAAAAATGTAGCCACTAAGATGAAAAGAGTCTTGACAAATCCGACGGCTACAGTTGCGAGTAACTTGAGGTCATCAGATGTAATCCCGGCTTTTTCAAAGATCCTGGGACTGTACAAAACGACGGCGTCTATACCCGACGACTGCTGGAAGAAATGAATACCAACCGCGCAGATTAAACAGTGACGAACCGCCGGTGTAGGATGAAGGAGGAGCTCTCTCCATACACCCTCACCGTGGCTACGTTTCTCAACCCGAACGACGTCGTCGTTGCATTCTTGGGGAATGCCAGCAGCTTCTTTAATATCGGCGAGTCTTAAGGCGGCTTCTTCTTTGGAGTCGGAGGTTCTGTTCAGGACTTTCCTGGCGTCTCCGAGTCGACCCTGCATGACCAGCCAACGAGGTGATTCAGGCATGGCTAAGACGCCGACGGCCAGCAGCACGGAGGGGATGGCGCCGATGCCAAGCATCATTCGCCATCCCAAGTGAAGTGACAGCTTCGAGAATGCGTAGTTTGAAACGTATCCCAGTAATATCCCCGCATTAATGAACACCTGTGGTGCAGTAATAAAATTTTCTATTTTTAGTATTGGAAGAGTACTCTTTTATGGAAAATTCCACGAAAGTGGTGACTTTACGAGCTCTAATTAATGCGTAAAGTTGTGAAGGAGAAGAAGAACAAAGTAAATTCAAATTACCTCAGGGAAAGAAGTGAGGAAGCCACGAGAGGAAGCGGGCGAAACTTCGGCAGTGTAAACAGGGGCGATCATGAGAGCATAACCGACGCCAATGCCAGCGACAAAACGACCCACCATTAGGAACGCATAGTTTGTGGCGAAACCCATCAGCAGAGCTCCTGCAAAGAATATAGCCCCAGCTAGTACGATGGTGTAGCGCCGCCCGATCCAGTCGGAGGTTCTTCCGGCTGCCGCCGAACCTAACAGTGAGTAAAGGTTGAGGATCCCCACCAGAACCTCCACTTGCACGTCGCTGATTTTGAGGTCCTTTTTAATATAGATTGCCGCCCCACTCATTACTCCAATGTCTGTCAAACAAAACAAAAAAAAAAAAACACATGCATAAGATTTATCAAATCTCAATATTATACAAGTTTCTTTCTTTGTTTATTTTCGTTAGTAATTAAGTTTAAGTTACCATAGCCGAGCAAGATGGAAGTCATGGAAGCTAGCATGGCGCAAGCGAAAGCATACTTGTTGCGTTTTGGTTTCTGTGGAGGATCAAAATCTGCAAGGGATTTGGGACGTTGGTCAACATGAGTAGTAGTAGCAGCAGTAGTCTGGGCTCCCTGGCTAGCCATGTTTGAAAATAAGCAAAGCTAGCGAGAGAGGAAGAGAAGGAGATTAAGAGTGTATGGTGTTAGCTATCTGGTTTTTGAAGAGTGGAATTTGAAGCTGCCATGAAAGTTGAACGGAGTTGAACTTATATAGAACAAGAAGGTAAGGTTTAGACTTCGGCTTACATCATTTCTTGGACCAAATGAGTCCAACCACACTGTTTATCTAATTAACCATTTATATAATATGAATTAATGGATTAATTTATCGTAAAATTAATCCATTAATTTGACGGAAACTTTCGTTTCAAACTTAAATTCATAAAACAAACCTAATAAAAATCTTTTTTACATTAAAAAATATATCAGACACACATTAAGACAACTTAAAACAATAACATCAAATAATTACGTACGTGAAAAAAATTTACGATAAAAGTATATGTCTTTTGCATGAGTCTTCGGATACCGAAAAGTTAAAGATTGGTAAGATTCGAGTTGTTTTAACATAAAGTATATTTATTTTATTAGTATTTCAACAAGTTTGTTTGAATAACATATCCAACCAAGGAGACAGTGGATGTATAATATATAGTATTGCAAATTGCAAATAGTAAATAGTAAATTAATAATTGTACATATCTTTGATTTTATTATAATTTTTATAAAATAATTTAGTGGTAAGAGTTAGATATTTTTAAACTTCGTATGGATCCAGAAATACAGCAAAATCGAAGCAAATTGGGTTTATTGTGGTCCCAAATACGACAAATTTATGCACAGGCGTTCTTTTTTCTTTTTTTCTGGGTAGTAACCACCCAAGGTTTGACAAAATCCTAAGTTAGTCCTATTGATTCCATTTATTCTAGATTCTCACCCTTAAAGTGGCGAAAAAAATGTTTGACATAACAGTAAAGGGATAAATTGGTCATTTTACATGGGCGGTGCACGTTAGCAGACCACCGCCTCTAACAGTCCTCCAGCGTACATTAGCAGTTGTCGTTCCCGACGTTTTTCGCTCTTTTCCGGTGATTCTTCCACCCAAAATCACCTTTGTTGTCACCATTTGAACCCCCATCTTCCCCTCTACAAAACCATACCATTCACAACCCCTCATCACTCGTTGATCTCCGGCCACGACAACGAAAAACGGTCGATGAACACAAACTACTACGAATGAACGAACGAAGCTAATCAAACGGTTACTAGAGACATGGGGAGGGGCCCCTTTTCCCCATAGATTTGGGGACGGTGGTTGCATTGGTGGTGTCCAGTTGGATTTTCGCCACCGGAATCGACCGAAATTTGGTGCAGAACACCAAAACCCTAAGCCTAACGGTGCCGGCGATTGGAGGGGCAAATGAGTCGGGAAGCAGAGGGGTTTTGGACGACGGACTACAGGGAAGGTGATGGAGGTGACCAGGGGGTTCGACGTCGTCGATCGGGCTGTTTTCAGCGATGGTGTATAGTGACCAAGGGTGTTTTTGATATAATTTGAAAATAAAATGGTAAGTTTTGTAATTCTACTAATTTAGGGATTAAAAATAATTTACTAATTTAGGGTTAAGGGCATTATGGTAATTACACCCTCTAAACCCTAAAAATTCATAACACTGTTACTTTAAGGGTGGAAATCTAGAATAAATGAAACCAGTGGTACTAACTTTGGATTTCATCAAACCTTGGGTGAGAATATTTCGTTTACTCTTTTCTGGGTTATATACTTTGCATCACGTTGCAAAATAATAATAATAATAATAATAACTTTATATATATTATCCCTCAATTATTTATTTTCAATAAGCTTAATACTTTTTTAATTTCTTTATCATAAAAATAAGATCAACCACTAATAGGTCGGTTGAACTCCTCACTTAATAAGACCTTGTTGAATGAGAGGATTATCCCCTCTTATAAACCAGTAGACTTGAGCGTGTCTAGTCAGTGTGAGACTCCAACACTTTCCCTCACGGTTAAGCACATATGTTGAGTCATGTCTGTTATTGGAGGTAGTTGTTGGCTTTAACTTTTCACCCGCTGGTCAAACACTCAGCTCAACTGAACATGAGCTCTGATACCATGATAGAATTTGAGGCGGGTCTGACACCTCACCCAATATGGTCTTGTTAAATGAAATGATTACTCCTTCTTATAAACTAGTAGGCTTGAGCATGCGTAGTCGATATGAGACTCCAACAACCACCACTAGATAACTTGATGATAAAAGAGTAAAAAGAGGTTTCATGAACTCCTGAATTCGAGTTCCTCCATGCACTAATCGGGGTAGCCTATAGCCACTAGGACTCTTACTAGATTGACAAATTCAAGGTCCTAAATAATTAGTTAAGATACGCGTAAACTGATCTGAATACCCCAATAATAGAAAAAAACCATGTTAAATCATTTTTTGGCTTCTTTACTATCAAGTTACACTGTGATGGCTTTTTAAATTAATCAATCACCACAGCGCTGGAATAACGTTACCTTTTATATTAATTTTTAACCCTTAAAATCGTAGTCTAAATTATAATTTATAAGAGGTTAACACGTTGAAACATAATATTTATTTTTATTTTTTTAATAACGACAATTCTAGCCTTCACATACTGTTATTAACTAAATTTGGAGCATTCTATTAAAAGAAAAATTAAAAAAAAAAATTTATTGATCAAATATTTGGCAGTTTCTGATATTTTAACAGCAAATAATTGAAAAACAATTATCCTTTTCATTTTTTTTTAAATTCATATTAATTTAATATTGAAAATAAATAGTGATATTTAGTGGACAGATTCATTTAACACCCAATTCTTCTTATGTTTTTTAATCTATCACAATTTGTTTTAACCTTAATGATTGTCTTCAATTAACTATAGCATTACTTTAATTAATCTTCATTAATTTGTCACAATACCTTGGTCAAGTTTTCCCCTAAATAGAATTTGAATTTTCAAATTTTTTGCCCAAATGACAATGACAATCTATGATCTAAGAAATTACACTCGAACCTAAATTTTTATTCTTATAGCTTCAGGTTTAATTTCTTGTGCCAACAATGATCTTAATCATTTCATCTCCATAGATTACCATTTGTTTGTATGAGAAATCATACCATATCCTCCATTTATTTTATAGTATAGGTTAAGCTTTATAATCTCTTATCCATCCTGGACAATCCAAATGGTTAAGACGAAATAAGGATAGTAAATACAAGAATATACTAAAATAACACCAAACTAATATATAATTTAAACTATATATTAAAACTATAAGACAAACCCAACACCACATTTTATAATCATGCAAAATTTACCTGGTGACCATATATGTGTCAACCACATAAATCTTGAAAAATGAAACAACATTCACATTGTTTTCTCTCAAAAGTAAACCAAATTGCAAAATATTTTCCACAGGCTAAAATCCAAAATTTCACTATTACTAAGATTTTTATTTTTTATTTTAAAGTAAAGTAAGTCAATGAATAAGACATGAACAAAAAAAGGGCTGCCAGCTGATTCACAAAATCTCAATCCTACATGTAGCAATGTGAACCAAATTTTTTATTTTTTATTTCTAGAGTTTTGGGTCAACAAAGATAGGCTTCATATTTCAATTAAATAAATAAATTAATTAATGGACCCACTTCACATTTTTATATGGTCAATACTCAAAAGAGTCAAGCCCCCACTTCCCTCCTTGCAGTTCACATTTCAACTTGCTCTCTTCAATTATTGCCTATTTATCCTACTTCCAATTTTATTTTATTTTTGATAATCAGATATCTAAACCAATTTATACGTAACTTAACTAATTTTTTTATTCTATTAGATATCCTACAAGCCTAATAAACTAAGTAATCTTAAATCTGATAGGTGACTACTTTATAAAACTCGAACATAAAACATCTAGACAATCCACTCAAATGGCTAAAGTCTTAGTATCTAGCCACAAACCGATTGATTACTTCCATTTTTTATTTTTATCATTAGAATTTAAAAAAAAAATCCATTCTTGCTAATTTTAAATAAATATTATTAACCTTAGAAATTATTTAAAATTGACCATAAAAATATTAAGGCCTTGTTTGTTTCGCTTTTGAGAATACTATTATTAGTATTCCCAAAAAAGTTAAACAGTAAAATGTCATTATTCCCAAAATATTATTCTATATTTTTCAATTTCTTTTAAACCTCTTAAATTTTTTAATTTAACTAAACATTCCCAAATATTTTTTTTAGAAATTTTAAAGACACTCTAGCCACCATCCGGCAGTGGTGGTCGGATGTCCGTATTTAATGGATAGGTTGGGAGTGTTTTTGTTAACTTTTAATATTTTATTATAAGGGTGTTTAGTAAATAAACAAATATTATAAGGTATTTTTGTTAATTTTCAAATCCTACATCCTAATTTAATTTTTTTCAAAATATTATTTTAAAAACTATAAGAATAATGAATCAAATGGACCTTAAAACTTTTCTAATAAGGGAATTATAATAATAATATACTTATAATATTCAACATAAATTAAAAATTTTCTTAAAATAATATTGTTTAACTTAAAATTGGTTGGCTTTTGCTGGCGGCTAGTCCTAAAAGATTGTAACTAAAGCTTTACGAAAAGAACAACCCTATTATAATAAAATAATATTTGTTTAATTTATTAATCAAGATCTTTATACAGGAACATTAAACTCAAAACTTAATTGTCTCACTGACTATATTACTTATCACGTTACAGTTTTAAATTATATGTTTCTTTCTCGTTATTTTTAATTGTTAGTAGGATTATTTAGGTTAATGTTTGTTGTTCAATAAAATCCGAAGTGGATAATTCCTCTTCTGGCCTGAAGATATCTTACGATATAGACTCCATGATCAAAGTCAAAAATCTCGCTATTTCCTGTTTTTAAGTTTATTTCCAATTCAATCTTGGAACGGTATTATATAAATCTAATTATAATCTGTTTTGGGGATCCAAAAGCGATTGAGATAGAGACAAGAAAACAGAAAACTCGGTGAGATAACTCTTTGACACTCATAATAACTCTTTGTAACTTAGCTTGTTAGTACACTCGATTATATAATAGTGGATGTAGGTTTTCCGTTATAAGCAGTCGAACCACTTTAAAAAAAAAAAAAAAAAATCTTATTCTTTGTTATTTAATGATTATTAGTAGGGGTGTTCAAAAGAATCGATTGGAATGGGAACCGGTGAGTACCCGGGGTTTGGTTCCCGTTCTTACCCAGAACCAGCCGTCAACAAGTAGGTTTCGGTTCCAAAATTCTTGGAATCGTTACTGTGCGGTTCCGATTCCTATAGTTAGGAATCAGAACCAGAACGGGGACCCGAAACTAATATAAAATAAAATTAAAGAGTAGGGGTTTAATAAAAACTTTTATAAAAAAAAGTAATGTGAATACATTTATATTCATATTTCATAACATTTAAAGTAAGTTTGTTTGACTTTTGAGAATCTATTTTTACAAAGTAATGGAGTTTGTAATGTTGAATTTATAATTTGTAAATTACTTTTGGAGGGTCATTGTAATTTTATAGGATACCCAAAACCGAAACTGGAACTGTTGTTATAGGTTCTGGTTTTGGACACCTAAGAACCGGAACCATTAGTTCTGGTTCTAGTTCTAAATTTTAAGAAACCGTCGATTTCGATTTCGATTCCGGTTCCATAAAAAAATATAGGGTACCTGAAACCGAACACTCTTAATTATTACTGCACATTCATCATTGCTGATTCGCTGATCCATCAAGCTTACGCACTTGTCTTAATGGTTCTAGTATTGTCAACAACATACTTCTAGTTGGTGCAATTTTTTGCATGGACAATGTTTTAAGCAAATAATTTTTTATAAATATTCTTAAATTTAATTATATTCTTAAATAATAGTGAACCATATCCAAATCATGGATCGATTAACGAGCTAAACTCGAAACCGGGCATGTGATTAGAAATTAATTAATATTAATTACAACGTTAATTAGTTGTCAAGTCAATTGAATTATTGCAACATGTCATTATTTTTTGTTCATTGTGTATGGTGAGATTCTGGGAATCTTTTTATAATTAATTTTGGGTTAATTTCACTCATCCATCTGGTACCTAAAATAACTAAAATAAATTGGGTTGGGAATTGACCCGGAGTATGGGGGTTCTATGGGTCAAACTCGGGTAATTAAAAAACCCATAACATGTGAAGGATAATGAAAATAATTATGGAGAGAATTAAACAAGCTACTTGAGCTGTACGTCATGTTTTGTTTCCATTTTTATATAAATATAGGAATATAAAATAATTATTAATTAATTAATATAAAAATAAATAATATCATCAAAATTTTAATAATATCTTAGATATATGATAAGACAATATCTTAATATTTTAAACCAAAAAGATATTTGTCAAAAGTTTTTTTTTTTTTTGGTAACAGGGGATGTCCAGATTAGTTTACATGCGCCTCAACTAATCGTTCAGGACCTTAAAGTTAATAGACTGTGTAATACTCCAGTAGTCATTCTTATTAACAATCAAGGGGAATTAAACTTAAAATCACTTGAGTAATATACCCAAGAATTTCAGTTGATCACCTGACCATCCAAAGGTTGGTTAAAAAGTTGAATAAATAGAAAATAAATCAAACCAATTGGAATCTCTATTAAAGAACCCTTATCCTCTCTTTGGTTAGAGGGTGTATCTACCTTATTATACCCAAACCCATTTCCATAGAACAAATTATAAAAAAGTTTTTACCTCACTTTTTGGTTCGTAGAGCTATCTACGTTATTATACACAAACCTCTTTACATATAACTAGTTATAAGAAAGTTTTTTCCCCTCTCATTGGTTCTTGGGTGTATCTACCTTATTATACTCAAACCCCTTTACATATAACAAGGTATAGCTTAAATCTTAGGAGCCAAGTAGATTCAAATATGAGACTATGTGCCTTAACCACACATCCTACCACTTGAGTTACCCAAGGGTGGGTAAGTTATACGAATTTTTTTTTTTTTTTTTTTTAACCAAGGTGTCCGAGCCAGCTTACGCGCACTTTGACTAATCCTCAAGGAAGACTAACATAACAATTCATCCCACGACCACCCACTCAAACCGTGGATGCTAAGTTATAAGAAAGTTGTTTAAACTCTAAGTTTAAAATTGGAATTATCATCTAGCCTTACTATCTGTTCAATAGAAAACAATAATAAATAAAGTAAAACTCTTGCTTTACAAATCTAAGCTGGAAAGTGGAATTCTTGTCTAGCCCTAACTGTCCAAATCTGGTTACCACTTTATAACATGGAGTTTATAAAGAATTAAAGTTAAAATATAATGCATGAATATAAAATGTACAAGTTGTTAGTCCCTTTCAAGATTTACATCAATTTGTTGTTTGTATTTTTAATGAATTATGGGAACAGATTGGTGGAATTAGACCTAATTAACCAGTTTTTGCCCACTTTAAGATAGGTACATTTATGTTTAATTTTTGAGCTAAAAAATCGTCTTGTTGCCTATATTTTTAGGCGCCAACTTGTGTAAAAAGAAAATGAAAGAGAGAGGTGCCAATCGGTGTAAAAAATAAGTGAAAGAGATTGTACAATGATGATAAAGTGAACTTAGGTAGAATTCAAACCCAAAAGCTAACTGAAAGGAGGAAGTCAAACCACATATATACACCCAATGTTTTAAAACCCAACCTGCGGTGAAACCCAACAAAGTGGCTGAGAAACTGGTGTCCAAAGGTTTGCCTTAAAAATTACATGTAAGTCCCTATATGTTTGAAATCTTGCAAAAACACCTCAAACACCACCTTCAGCGTTGGCAAATAGGGTCAGTTTCCGGCGACGACAACACTCTCTATCACCATGAAAACACTCCCCTCAACCTCCTAACCAAAACTCATCTCAACCATTCCTCGTTTGCCTCCCTAGTTGGTGACAACGAGCTTTTTCCGAAGACATTATTTTGCAATTTCTAATCGATTCACTTACCAAAAATCGTCGTTGTTGTCACCATTGCACTTCCTCGTTTGCCTCCCTAGTTGTCGGTGACAGCAGGCTTTTTCCGACGATATTATTTTGCAATTTCTGATCGATTCACTTACCAAAAATCGTCGCTATTGTCACCATTGCACTCACCAACCATTTCTTTGCAAAAGCCATAACATTCCAGCCTTCAATTATTCATGGATTGATGTGCTAATTTCTAGGGTTTTCAATGAACAGAAAAATTTGTAACTCGACCTAGTGAAGGCTCCACGTCCTGGTTGAACCAACTAGGTCAGGTTGGACCAGGTTTTAAAACACTGTATACACCATAACAACCTACTAACTCGACGATGTGCGACAAATATAACTTTTAACATTCTCCTTCACACGTGGCTCTAATAATATGATAAAATGAACTTAGGTATAACTCATTCCCAAAAGTTAGCTCATGAGAGAAAAAAAAATCACCGCATATATGCACGTATTTATCATAGGGCACCTTTATAATATACAATTATTACTTTACAAAATACAAAAGGTAAATTTGCCAGTCAAACCTTGTAGAGAAAAGTATAAGAGGGCACCATTATGATATTCAATTATCACTTTTTACTATTTCCTCACATGTAAGTTAGGTTATAATTAAAATATTGTCATCTTAGTAATTAATTTTAATGGTAGGTTAGCTCAGGGGAACATAAATTTCAAAGTCTTAACAAGCTTTACAAGAAATTTTGAACAAGGATTAAGACTTTTAATCACAATAATTTGACATTAAAAGTCACATCTAATCTTATTTAATTTTCAATTTGACCAAATTACCCTCCATGTTGAACAAATATTAAAAAAAACTATTGAGTTCATGCCCGGTACTTGTTTACTATTTTTTAGATCAATAAATATACCTATATAACATTCTTTTAAAAAAAAAATTAAAAAAATATCGAAAGATCTGAATCAATCAACTTTTATGTTTATTTACGTTAGGAATTGTTCGGTACAACTTTTCAAGAAGAAAACTTATTGGAGTAGATATTATGATGATATAATTTATATGAAAAAATATAAAATTTTAAATTTTAAATTACCAAATAAAGGTTTGATATATGAATATTTCTTAACGTATATGACAAACTCAAATTTCGAGCTTTTCTTAAATTAAAAAAAAAAAAAAAAGCTAAAATTTTAAAATTAAAAAAAAATTGTTTTTAATACTTTTTCTGACAATTAAAAGTGACAAGCAAAAAGGAGTTTGAAAGCACTTTGTCGTAATGGACGGTTGGTGATAAGAGAAGTGAACTGTATGGATACTAGTCAAGTTAGAGATGTGAGATGAGGGGAAGCATGCGTTGAAAAAATACGGCCGTAGATTCGATTCGATTCGATTCCAGAAATGGGTCCACCGTTAATCATAAGAGATTGACAATCTACAGCTCATCAACACCATAGTCCACCTCACGTGCCTTTGAATTTTGGACTCATCTAATATTTTTTATTTCCTTAAATTAATTGAATTTCAAGATTTTATTTTATGAAACTTGCGTGTGCGGTCTTCAATAACTCAAGAATTTAACATTTGAAGAAAATCATATAAATAATTAATTATAAATGAGAAAAGATGAAAATTTAAGACCCATTATTGGTTGTCTTATGGATCTTTGTCGAACAATCCAATTGAGTTATACAATTATTAGGTTAAGATTCTATATTTGAGCTCATCCTCTCCTCACAAGCCGGTTTTTTTCCTAGGTGAGTTATACCCTTTCTTGGAGCTATTACGTGGTCGTATGCATTATGAGGGTATGGAGGCTACTAAATGGTCGTGTGTGTTATGGGAAAAAGAACTGTGTTGTACAAGAATAAGGTCTCATAGTCTAGTCATGTATGATCGTGCTTTAGATGAAGGATACTTACGTGAAGCCTAAATATAAATCCGTATGAGCCTGTCCCAAAGTTGATAATATATATATCACTATTCAAATCACCTAATTGGATTAATGGATTGTCGGGAATGTCATATTTAAAATTCACACTTAATTTCTCGAAAGTATGAGATGTTAAAAATCGATGAAATTAAAAATGTACATTCATTTTACGGTAATTTGGGAATAAAAATCATAATTCTTTTTTTTTTTTTTTACAGAATGAAATCATAATTTTTTATTTATTTAAAAGGAACAATATCATATTTATGTATATATATATATAAAATAATTATTTGTAGCTTCATGCATAATCGTGGCTACCATGATAATGATTTAATATTTATTTATTTATTTATTTTTATAATATTAACAGGAAGACAAACTTCGGTGCCAGCTCTCAAACTAGTAGTTATATAGTTTATTATATACCCAATAAATTATTAATACTATATAATAAATTAATTATAGAACAAAATAATTGCATTCATCCAAGTTCATTAGGGCACGCCAATTGTCTCTGAATCTTCTAAGATAATTTTGTTTTCATCAGATTTTGGGTTGTTTGTTGACTCCTAGATCAATAATTTGGCAATTTAATTATATACAATAATAATTTTAATTTTTTAAATACCATGTTTGATAAGCTAAGGTCATTGAAAGGAACAAAACCATGGCTTAATTTAATTTAATTGACTGATACTGATAAGAATTGGAGGTCTGGTGACGATTACAGAATTTTATAATACACCAAAGAGGAAGTATTTCATACACAAAAGTCAAACCCGTTGCTTGACTCTTTTATACTAATATAAGATTTATTCTCTTAAACAAGTTAATTAGTCAAAGTCCAAGATTTACGCAAATGATAAGTTATTAGTTAGTCCGATAACATTATAGAACTAATATATGTTAAAGATGATAATAGTATCGGTCAAAGTCTGAAATGAACAGAGACGATATGTTATATAGATCAATAGCAATACGAAACTTATATTTGTCATTTGATTGAAATCCGACTTAATGGTAGCACAGGGTCTAATTGCATATTAATACTCTTTTTCTTATTGCCTTGAATACATATTTTAATTGGAACCCTAAACTCAAATAATTTATAAACACTCAAACCTAAGTATACATAAGTTGATCGCAACCTCTTATAAGAGTTTGACATAGTTCATAAACTTTGAATTTCCTCTACTAACTAAACGTGTTTTTGTAAATTCTGAAAGCGTATCTGTCTGGATATAATCCAAAAACCAGAATAGACAATACATACTCGGTTGGGTAAATTTTTATGGTCTATAATGCAAATGCAAAAGAGTCTTCTATGATGCCCATAATTGTAGGTACAATGTCCACATTCAAGTCACTGTTATAACTAAAGAATTGACTTGCACAAACATAAACATAAATTGATGGCAAAGCTGAAATCTCACCACCTCACATTTTTGCCCCACCATTTTTCTTCTTTTTAACCTTCAAATCTCAACCTGATCTCTCCACCCAACTTCCTTCCAAGTTAGCTGCGCACATTGCAGCATCAGCAGTGAACAAATAATACATATAAAAAAAAATATTACGTATTCCTTATTTTAGGGTTAGAAACTGTAGGTGGACTCTCTGGTTAGGGGGACCAAAAGATACACATGTGATGTAGGATTTGACTAGAAAAAATGTAGGGCGGTGAGTCTCTTGGCCCCAACTAGAAGTGCAGAGTGCCATTCTCACAGTTGGTGGCAAGTGTCAAAGCTAGGCTGGCTTGGAGTGATATATTTTTCAAATCACCCTTATCTGTCAATGGATTCGAGTTACAGATTGAATTTAGTTTCTACTCAGTTGAAGAAGTTTTCATTGGGGATAAGAACATCATTAAATATATATTGTTCCCATACAGTTGCCTTTTACTTGGATAAGGATATTTTCTGTGGAAGACTTCAGAGAAAGGTTAGTCAAAGTACGGAGTTCTCTCGTCTTCTTTGATGGGCTGATAATACTTTCTAGTTTAGCTGCCAAATGTTAAAGAAAACCTATACGTAATTAATGATAATGAAATGTAAACCTCGTTAACATGAAGACAGACTCGTAAAGAACAACAATGAATATTCTAATAAACAAACTCTTGGATGTATTATTTAAGGGATTCTAAATTTAAATTCTCACGACTACTAATAAAGAATAATCACTTAATTTTAAAACCATAGAAAAATAATTGAGGTATGTATAAATTGTCTAAACATAATTTGTTTTATTTTTCAGTGGAAATTCTTGATCATGCATTTTCTTAGAGGGAGTATTTCATACACAAGAGTTAAATCCCTTACTTAAGTCTTTGAACTAGTGTAAGATTTACATCAGAAAAAGGCTAGTCAAAGTAGTTATCTCGTCTTCTTTGATGGGCTAATAATACTTTCAGTTTTAAACTTTCCAAATGTTAAAGAAAACCTTTACGTAATTGATGAACTGATAGACACTGTTGGTTGATGGATGACGATCTTCCAGAATTACACATCAAATTGGTGTTCAGAGCCTTAAATTTCTCCATTTAGACATAACTGTATATGCTATGATATTGAAATGAAAATTAACATCGTTAACATGGAGAAAGACTCAGTAAAGAACATCAACAAACTGTTTGCTTGAGACTCTTGAGTTTGAATCTTCACGACTACCAATAAAGGGTAGTCATTGGAGGTTTACCTGACCGTTAACTTCAGGACTTTGAAAAACTAGTCAAGGTGCGAGCAAACAAGCTGAGACATCCCTATAATATATATATATATCCTAGTAATTTGTTTTATTATTCAGTGGAAATTCTTGATCATGCATTTCCTTAGTCCACAAAATCCTGCCAACCAAATGATATAAAGTGGCATTAAGGTTTGAATTTTGAGACCCCAAATGAGTTCTCTTAGGGCCAATCTTTTTTGTAATTGTCATTCCACTACTCTCGATATGTCTCACTCTAGTTTTTGGCTTTACATTAACACAAATATGTGGCTCTTTCATAAAGAAAAACCTGCAAACGTAAGTACTCTTTCACCCCAACTCTGGTGGGCAAGAAACACAAATGCTTGAGAGGCTGCCTGGTTTCTTCGCTTTTAGCTTTTAGTTTCTCTTTTGCCACCCGTTTTCCTCCACCTTGTATTGCTTGTCATTCTCATTCTCGAAATTATTTATCAATCACGTCAACAATTTCATCATCTTCATACCTCACGGAAGTTACTATTGTTTTGTTTTTCTAAGTACGTTTCTTTTTCTATCTCAAAGTAACTTTTACCTTAAGGACAAAGAAAAAATAAAAAACACCGATACAATTGTCACACAATGGTTGGATTGAAGGCACGAGGTGTCACAACTGGTTTTTTCAATAATTTTAGAAATATACTTAAACTTATCATCCATGTTATCGAGCGGTTGATTAAGGATATTCTTAGGGTATCATCCAAGAGGTCTTGAGTTAGATTCACCTCGGTTACTACCCAATAACATATTAAACCAATTAAACCTATTTAGATTTGGCCATATCCTTGAAAAAGGGGCAAAGAAACCCATTGGTGGGTAGTCTAGATGGTTAGGACGAATTATGAATAATGTGGATAAGCACACGATCTCATGTTCGATTTTCCATCTGAGCATCCCTAACAAGGGTCAAAGAAGATTTTATTTAAAGAGAGTATATTTGTGAGGTGATTTTTGTTTGAATCATACAATAAAGATCGGCTCACAACTCAATCTTACATACTTTCTCTCATAATCTCGACGTGACAACTCACAATTGGGAATGCGGGAACTATAGTGAGTTGACCAATTGTGAGCTACTACGTCGAGATTATGAGAGAAAATTTGTGAAATTAGATTATAAGTATAGTATTGTCATGAATCATATGGTCATTTGATTTATAACTAAGGATGAAATATGAATTTAGGGTTAAGCTTTGCAAGCTAGGCCCAATATGTTTTATGGGCTTATTGAAGATCATTTTCAGCCTGTTGAGGAATTAAGAAGAGTATTACTATATGTACTCCCAGATACTTCTAAACATACCCACCATCAAGAACCAAAAGCCTGGAGTTTTACTTAATAACATGGTGGAGTGTACTAAGATAGACAC